>JAODLL010024895.1:3366-24691 GCA_026546735.1 Forbesichthys agassizii
ATCACCAGCTCTGTTCACATCACCACTACTGAATGTGTGAGTATGCATACCACTCTCACACACACACACACACACACCACCATTAAATGACACATCTTAGTGTCAAATATTTATTTGTCATCTTGAACCCACGAATTCCACTTTCAAGACCACGAGGGTGGGCTACACCCTCTGGCCCTCCCCTCATCTGTTCTGAACTTCCAGGCTTATTTTACATTCCTTCTCCTCTGCTCTGAGGTCTCCTCTGTTCTGTCTGTGAGCACTGTCCTTCATCCTCCCATTGGTTCTGCTGCCTTCATCTGTTCACCTCGTAGCTCATTTGGTGTTCATGTGTTTGCTGATGAACTGCTGATGAACTGCTGTGTGTGTGTGTGTGTGTGTGTGCCTGCGCGTGCCTGCGTGTGCGTGTGTGTGTAGTTTGACGGGACCATCGTGCTGATCTCCTTGCTGGTGTTGTTCCTGCTGTTGGCTGTGCTGTTGATGTGGTGGTTTTGGCCTCTGTGCTGCACTGTGGTATGTGTGCAGCAGCATTACTAATTATGGTCGCAAAAATAGTGAGATATTTGCAAGGTTGTTTCAGCTAAGCAGCATTAAATATGTTTATTTTTGTTTTATTTTTGATGTATTATTATTAACCTTTAGGTGATTAAGGAGCCACCACAACCCCCTCCCCTTGAGCCAGTAAGTGTACCGTACCGAAATGTGTCCTTTGTGCAATCACTGGAAGTCCTGGATCTAGGACTAGGGTTGAAATCTAGCCAGTTGGCTAAAAAGATACATTTAGAGAACTGTTGATTAATGTGCACTGTCCATAAACTAAACTCTAGCTAAACTGTAAGCTAATACAGTAAGATAAATGAGCTGTGACTGTTTTTTCATGTGGTGGTGTTAAGGTTAAGGCCTGTAGTAATACACTAGTACGTTCAACGCTATACTGTACATTTTACTTGATGCTGTCTCATGCTCTCCCAGGAGTCTGACGATGAGGATGGGATGCCCAAGAAGAGGTGGCCCACAGTGGATGCATCCTATTACGGCGGGAGAGGAGTGGGTGGCATTAAACGCATGGAGGTACACCCCTCCCACCACCCCACCCTACCACCCCCCCCCTTCACCCCCCCCTCTCACACACACACACCCACACACACATGCTTGGACATGTAAATTACATTTACACTTTGATGAAATTAAACTAATGCCTTTTAATTTTTAATTCTATACGTACGTTCACACCCAGGTGCGGTGGGGGGAGAAGGGCTCCACCGAGGAGGGGGCAAAGCTAGACAAGCCTAAGAACGCTGTGGTGAAGATGCCGGAGCAGGAATTTGAGCCCTACGAGCCCAAGCCCCGCAAAGCACCCCGCCGACCAACACAGCAGAGCCGATGGTACACGCCCATTAAGGTGAAGCCATGTCTTCTAAAGCAGCGGCTCCCATTCATATGTAACACTATTGATTTGGTAACACCACTTGTGTGTGTGGGCATCCAGGGGAAAATGGACGCGCTGTGGGCTCTGTTCAGGAGAGGGTATGACCAGGTGTCCCTAATGAGACCCCAACCTGGAGACCAGGTATGGCTGACATTCTATTACAATAAAGTAGCACTATTAAGCACGTTAATACTTTAACAATTCTATGTTGGGATGATAGGGTGCAGTATGCGTTGTTTGCTTCCATTTCAAATGTGGGCCTGTGCAATTCTTTGAGTTTGACATGTAATTTAGGGCTATTAAAACTTACTTGACCCTCAATTTGAACTCCTTTGCTATTTCACTCTGCACTTTGTTGAACAGTATTTATAATGTACATAACACATTGCTATTACTTATGTGAGTTTTGTCTGTGGCACAGTATTATTAACTCCCTCTTCATGTTTTCATTTAGACACCTACAGATACTGTTGTGATTGTGATGCTATAGTACAATATGTAACAGAATGTTGCTGTGTGGATTATGAAGCTTGGAGTCTCTATTTAGTTAATTGCACATAAAGGCAGCAGGTGCCAGTAGCTCATTGCTTTTTTCCTTCAAACACACACACACACACACACACACACACACACACACACACACACACACACACACACACACCACCAACTACTGAGTGAAGGAGTCACTGACACCAGTCTTTCTGACAAAGCTGGCTTTGTTCAAAAACAAGGAGTACTGTACAGTTCCCAGATAATCTGATGGTTCCAAAGGACTCTGGTCTACATTTGACCACTCTGTAGGATATGTAATTTTATGTAAACTAAATAGATAAATTATATGCAGGCAGGCTGATACACATCAGGAAGCATCTTCAGCAATGAGAGAGTGAGAGAGAGAGAGAGAGAGATGTTATCTTCACCCTGATGTTGTTCCTGGCATCCCAGAACTTTATACAAAATGTTTGGATCACTGTATTTGGTCGTCATGGTGACACAGCTGGTGTTGAATGAATGGATGATTCCCTGAGATTCTTTGTTATCTATCTATATAAAAATGGAGTGATCTAATTATAATATATTGTTTTATTTAGACCAGATATCTCTGTCTCTGTGTGTGCTTGTGTGTAGAAGATGGCGTTCACAACATCACCAGATTACCTTTCTTTCCTTCATCTCAGACCTTTCTGAGCAGATCGATTCATCTCTGTCAGGAGCAGCAGAACTTGCTAGCGTCTTTGTCAGCCACTGCCTCTCGGGCTGTGCATCACAGAGCCACTCAACAATGACCCCCACAACTCCCTTCACGCATCATTAACTGAGAAAAATTAGACTCTCCCTCTCTCATGGAAGGAAATGAAGGGAAAAATCGACTTTTGTTACCAGGGAGGGAGCTTGCTCGGGAATGACGCTCATGGCTCTATCGAACATGAAATACGACAATCATCTCTCATTGTGGAAATTTGAGTGATCTCCCAGAGGTGACGGGGGAGGATTTGAATATTCAGAGTGAATTACTTACTTTTGCTGTGGCAATAAACCTTTTTTTTTTTTTTTAAAGGTATCAATGTGCAACCTTGGTGACATGCAACACAACTGTATTTGATGTGCTGTACATGACAAAACGCACAATAACAACTAATTGCGAACATCATTTCAACCATTTTGCATTTTGACATTTTGGCCCACTTTATTTTTGAAGATAAAATAATAAAATAATAAGCATACATCAGTTAAGATCAGGAATCCTCACCAAAACCCTAATAACTCCCTAAAATATGGTGAATAGCAATATGTTGTACTGTAGATGCTCAACACTAAGCCCTTACTCATGGAGACCAAACATGTGCCCTAAATGTCTGGTCTCAAGCTGCCACTATCCTCATAATAGTATAGACATCACTAGTATACACTTCACTGGCCTTCAGCAGGTTTTGCCAGTTTCTGCCACAAACTCTCCACACACGTTCTTCCTGTACGCGCTAGCATGCGCTTGTATACGTGTGTCACTGCAACGTGTCGAGGCATATTGTGACCGAAGAGGTTCCCCTTCCTGTAGTGGAAAGCATTGACGGGCCTGATACACAGAACAGCACAGACATTTACAACAAGCTGCATTCCAAATATATCCACATAATACAGATACATATAACCCACTGCAGACAGCACAACCGTACATAACAACATAGATGTTAGACTAGCCACAAGTAATGTCAGACATTAGTCAGATAGATACAGTGTTCTATGAAGGGTATATCACCAAATGTCCTGCTATAAAAGGCAGACCTTCAGGTGACTAGATGTGACATGTGTACCCCTCCATATGGTGAACAAATAAAGTGGGTAAACTATTTCACTGAGGAGGAGCACTGGCCAATATGGCGGCCTCTCTGCAGTTTGTTTGCGTGAATCTCCAGGCGCCTCAGCGATAAGACGGAGGCGTTATGAGAAGTTGAAAGGGTGTGTGTTTGTTCTTCTCGAAAAGGAGCAGGGCTTGTAGTAAACCATGGCCAGTGGGAGGGAGGCATCATGGGCCACAAACGACCCAACGGTGACCTCTCGCATGACTCAACCGTCACGAGGCAGCCTGACCACTTGTTTCTGCTGCGTCGCCGCACATAGCGCCTAGCGCCTAGCTAGCCTGCTTCATGGTTGATACCTGTGTAAGCTCGTCCAAAAACAGTAACTGCCCCCTCTCTCTCTCTCTGTGATTCATGAGGCTGTGGTTTCATTCAGGCCACATGCCCTTGTGAAAGTCTGCTCTCTCTCTCTCTCTCTCTGTCAACCCCCCTAACCACCCACCCACCCGCCCACACACACACACACACACACACACACACAGACGCACCCAAACACACTCATATTCATGAGGCTGTGTCTCATTGTGTCCATATGCTCTCTCTGGTGTTGTGCTGCTGCTCACAAACTGGCCTTTTCAGCACAGTCCAGTGGCCAGACCAGAGTAGTCAACCCCCAACCAGGCCGGTTCAATCAACTACACACACACACACACATTTACAGTATACTCACACACAACACATGCACACATAATAATGCACAGACAAGCACTTATACACAGATCCAAACACATACACATTGATAAACACAAGCGTACGGATACAATCAAACACCCCCCCCCTCCACACACACACACACACTCACAATGGCCCCTAATTCACAATGCACTACATAGGCCTCTTCTTAATGGCCTATGTGTGACTTTAGGGCCTCTCTGTGTAATAAGGTGTTAAATCAGACCACCAAGGGTCTACTACACAGACACCCTTCATCCTTCACACACTGAACATGTGTGGGTGTGGGTGTGTGTCGGGGGAACAAGGGTCTTCCGTAAGAGTGAACAACGATGTTGAAGAGAGCCAAGACCATCAATGAGAACAATAAGAGAAGCGTTCCTTTCTCCTTGACTTGTAAATTATGTTAAACGCAAAGGGGGCCTCTGTTAACTATTGTACGAGCTTTGAAATCAGCCTTTACATGCCAGCAAAGCGACCACAAGACAGACATCTTTCTGTTCTGTGTCATGAGGAGAAGGCGAGCCGGGGAAGAGAGAGATAGACAGGAGGGCAAATGGGAGAGTTGTTGACTGGCAGGCAGGCTTTTGACATCGCCAGTGTTTGCGCGTCTGTGCTGCTAACGCAATGAACTCCCTTCTCGGCCGATAGTGCCGGTAGCTTTTGCAGCGCAGGTGTGGACAGAACACAAGCAGCTCTGTCTCTCTTTTCAGGGGCGTCAAACACACAAGCCTCTGTCAGCGGACAGCAGTGTTTGGCAAGGACTCGCGAAAGCCAAATTTAAGAAGCTCTTTTCATGTGTTTGTCTCAATGTTGAGCTGCAGCGTACAACACCGTGGCTCACACATAGTGGCTCACACGTAACACTAAAGCATTATGTGGGAGAGCTGCGGGTGTAGCATCTGTGTGTGTGTGTGTGTCCCGCAGGGCCGCTGCATAAGGTTCCACCGGGTGAGAGGGGAGCCCGGTCCCGTCCAGCCTCCCCATCGATCACACAGCCCTCCTCCTCCACCGCCATCACCTCCTCCTGCTCCCGCTGAACAGCGTGCTTTAGTCTCCTCCTCTGTGCCGCGCTCCAAGCCACCCTCCAGAGGGCCCCGGACCACGCCACCCGCCCGAGTGCCCCCCAGCGGCCCAGGAGTTCCTCACGGCCCCCCGCCTTCCCGCTTGCCACCAGGGCCCCCGGGACATCCTCCATCTCGGCCCCCACCAAGGCCTTGAAGGGATCTACGGAAAGATGTCCAAAACGACACATTGTGGCAGGGTTCCTGTCCTCCATACGACATACTAATAGTATGCAGGTTCAGTAAGGAACATTGTGGTACACGATTAGTATGCAAACGATACCAGCATCTGTATAGGGAAATGTGTGCATCCAACATACACTGCATCAGAACTGTCCCAGAATGCTTTGTGCCTTGTCACTGACGGTTCTTTTACTATTTGTATTTTATTTTTTATTTTACATCATGGCATTCAAAGCACATTTCATAATAGGTCTACACTTTTGATAATAGATCTTCTCTGAGTAGGTTCTACTAACGGTATTTTCTGCTGAGGATTGCAGTAGTTCGTCAAGTGTGCAGGTAGTAGTAGACCATGATATGTGGTATACAGTATATTTATGTTTGGAATTAAGACACAGACTCTTATTAAATGCATTAATAAATCTATCATTCCTAAAATCCAGTCAATTATGTATTTTATCTTTGCAATGAGTGAATACTACAATCCAGGACCTGTGGTTAGGTCGGTACAAGGTTGCAGAACTACACAAAAAAAATAGATAACACATTGACATTGGAAGATGTCATTCCATTGCAAATTTAAAAGGAGGGTTTATGTAATGTGGAATTATAACTTAAGATACTCTTCGGACAATATTAGTTGTGGCATGTGTTCATATCTACAGCATGTTTATGGCAAGACATTGGGGATGTGATGGTCTGAATGTTTTCTGTGAGGGTTTGGCATTTTTTAAATTTGGTTTACTGCAGATGACACAAATGTTAAGTATTCTGAGAAGCTTTTGTTTGTACCTCAACGCTTGAAACACACAGCTCATAAAAAAATGTAGTGTTAAATGCAACTAACAATATTGTAACTGCAGGTCAGTTTAACCTATTTAATTTATTTTAGGCCTCCACACCATTTGCAATTGCTGTGTCAGGTTAACAGGTTTAACAATTCTTTACAAGCTTATTCAAAGACCCAAGAAATAAATGGTGGGAATGCAAGCAATGAGGAAAAGATTACTGGCTTTTTCATGTTTTGCTACATATTTGCAGTAACAACTTTGTAAAGTGAGTCATTGCATTTAATGCTATATAGCACATTTACCGACAACTGAAATAATTATTTCTGCAATAACTGTCTTAAATAAAAAATGTCTACAAATATCAATGTCACGTTTCACTAAAATGTGCACTCCTAAAATTAGACTGAAAGATAATGCATACCATAATTAATTTCTCTATTGACCAATATCTCAATAGCCTATAATTAAAAAGACCCAATGGCACATTTATTGGCTACATTCATTTGGTTTAATTAATCTTTTGGTGAGTTAATGGTGTGCTCTTTGGGTAATCTTTATTAAAGTAATTACACTCTGCTTTAAAGGTTGTAACATAAATGAATACCAAACTGTTATTCAGTCATTGGTTCTCAAAGTGGGACTTAAGCTCTTGCTATACTTGGTGGAGAAACAACTGGACCTGAAGTAAATAACTATTAACTGTATTGCAATAAGGTAATAGGATACTGCACATAATAACTATTAGGTTTATACCCCTACCCAGGCAAGTAGTATATAATCAACTGCTGTTGTATTTAAGCCTGTATTTGGAAACATGGCGATTATGCTGATAACAGCTGCTACACTCCTCTGAAAAGGCCGTCTGTAATCCATACGAAACATTCTTCAAAGCAAATCAAGCCCTGAACTTTGTCATAATTATAATGAAAACCCTTTTTTTTTTTTTTGAACTTAAAACTTTTTAAAACAAAAGGTCATGCTCATCTTTTAATAGTAACCAACAGTTTCACAGGCAAGGCCTTGTCCAAGACTAAAATAAAAATGTAATGTAGATCTCCATTGAAAAATGTTTAGTCTAGGACTAGGCTTAGGTTTGTGAAACCAGCCCTTAATGTTATACTGTTTCAGTTTCAATTTTCATTAATGTATTTCCAAGATATATATGCCGTTTTCTCTTACACAATAGAGACTTATCCACTGCACATACTGATGATTAAGCATAACCATTATTTTTGCTTCAGAAGAGAAGTGGACCATTTAACATATTCATTGTAACAAACTATTAATAATGCAGTCTGCATTTGTTGACTTGTAGTCCTTAGAAGCATGTCTTAAATTAAGTTACAACCCAGTAACCCTTTGTAGAACGTCTGTCACAAACATGCTCAAATCTTAAACTTTAAAGCGTTCGTTCACTTGTTTGTGTGCTCATGGGCACATGAAAAACATATCAGGTCCATAAACGATAATCTCCTTCAGGCTTTTCGTTTGTTCCTTTGCATTTTCTTTGCTGACAGAGCCCCCTTCTGGGCTCCTCGGACCATGCCCTTGAACTGGCCCTGAAGTTTGGCACGTTTCCTGTGAGCACAGGCAAAACATTAGCCTTGCTTGTACCTAACTTCATTAGCATGCAAATATACTAAATTCATTAATCATTATAATATAAAACCATAAACACCGCTGTAAAAAACAAGGTATAATAAATTGTTTAAAATTGCGGTTTATTTTAAAAGTTATTTCAATTGAATCTTGAACAGTATCGTTGATCCAGCAAAAGGTATATTGTAACAGCAATTGTGTTAAAACATACCTGCGATTGAGCTGGGCCTTTCTGAGAGGGATATAAGCATAGGGGTCAGCCTTGCCTGTCTTCTTTACATCTCCTTTAGCTTTCTGAGGGCAATCAAGTTGGGTGGGGGGGGGAGGTTATGATCAGAACAGCAGCCCCTTAATTATATAAGGAGAGTCCTCCAATATTTGCTTTTGCTCACCTTAGACTTGTAGTCAGCTCCACTGTCTCGACCCACTCCAAGGGGCCTGTGGATGCCTGAACCTCCAGCTGAGTGACAAACAAAAGTGTTTTTTGTGTGTGCGGGGACCTCAGGAAATATAGGTGCTACCTTGGTAGCTACTAATGGGGACCCGAATAAACAAACCAGGACATAGTACACAAGACATGTTTAAATCAGGTCCTATAACTATAGATATCGGGAGCAAAAGTTCTGCATCGTCTATAGTTGTTTATATATAGACGTTTTGATCCATGACCTTTAAGGAATAGTGAGTGCTTACTGCCTAGCACTCCGCTAGGTCACCACTAGTAACACTACACATGTGTAGTCTGGCAAAAGCAAAAGAGATTTGAATCAAATCAAATTTACAGAATATTATGAGACTGGTTCCCGAAATACCTTTGTATTTTGACGCGGGTTCAATCTCCATGTCATCATCAAAGTCTTCTTGTGATTTCCTCTTCTGTGTCTTTTTCTGAGAGAGAACATGTATGTGAAGAATGAGAAACAGATAAATAGATTGACAAATCAATGCTAGGTCAGTAGCATGCTGCCCTTACACTCCTGACTCCAGCCTCTTCCAGGATATCCTTCAGCTCTCCATCATCGTCTGTGCGGGGGGGGAAGAGAAAAAGAGATTCAAAAGGTGTGTTAAGGCGTGTTACAAGGCAAGTAGGGAAGCGCCATACAAAAACAACTCCTGCCTTTGTTTTTCTTGTCGGCTTCACCATCTTCTTTGATGATCAGCCGTCCGTCTGACGACACCTTGAAGCCGTGCTGGACCTTTTTGGTCTTCTTCAAGTCCGGGTTGGTGGCTGGGAGAGACAGCAGACATTAACACGGCGGTCGAGGAGGACACAGGGCGAGCTGCATGGTGCTTAACATCTTAGGACGCACGTTACCTAGGACTCTCTGGGACACCTTGGAGTCTAGGAAATTGAGGGGTTCGTCATCCCCTCCTTCTTTAAGCCACGCACGACCCTTCTGCTGTTTGCCCGCCTTCTTCTTAGCGGGCGCTCTCTCGTCCTCGGACACCTCGCTGTCTGAGTCGGCAAGGATGTCCTCGATGCTAGAGGAGAGAAGGTCACGGAGGAGGTCAGGGAGGAGCAGCCCGTGGCGCTGACCGAGCGGTTTGGTGGCGCGCTCGTGACGACATGCCGGCGTACCTTTCGGCCTTTGCTCTGGGCTTCTGCTCCTCACTCTCTGAATCGTCGTGTTCCTCCGACGCCTGCTTCTGTCTCTTGGTGCGAGCCTCGGCCTTGCGGATGTTCACCAGCACCTTGTGGTGTTCAGCAGGCAGCATGCTCTTGACCAGCTCAAACCTGACAAACGCAAAGCCATCAGACTGATGCTGTACATCTTTATGCACTTAAAAATGTTTGTGATCAAATTATTAATGCATAATATATATGAAATACTCAAAATGTTAAATCATCTCACAGCCCTCCAAAATCCTTCTACAACACCCTGAAATACCACTAAAATAATAAGCATGGTACCGCCAAAAGGACCATTATACATACCCAAACTTTCTGATCAATTTGGTGAAGATGTTCTTCAGCTTGACTCTAAAGTGGCGCTTCATGACGTCTTTAATGTTGCCGAGGCCCTCCATCTGGACGAGGGAGAACGTAGAGTGCACAGTTTAGTGAGAGTATGGTTGACAAACAGGTCACTGAAGGTCGGTGGGTGCGCACAGCATACAATCACGGCGACGTGTGAAGCTAGGGTTCTGGGGTCCATGATGAAGAGGATGACTTTGATGAAGCCCAGGGCAGCTTTGAGAATTTCCCTGGTGCGAGAGGCCAACAGCAGGCAGACGTTGTGAAGCAGCTGCTCCATGGTGGTTCCGTCTATCACGTCTGGGAGAAGAGAGGAGATGCTGAATATACACTGACAATAATGGATCAACAGCATATGACTAAAATAAATTAGCCTACCTTTGTACTCAAACACCAGTCGGTTCAATGCCAACACTGTGCAGGTAATCATGGTGACAGACCCCGTCAGGCCTGCATACACCAACACCAGATACTGCTCCAACGCATCTGGAAGAGGAAGGCTCATTTTATTTTCCAGCTGAGCTGCAGAACCAGCAAGAGCGTCTCCACACACATACGCTGGTCACAATTGACATATTGTCGTTTGTGTTGTACCTTTTGAATTGCCGCAGAAGCGGACAAATGCCTTCCCCATTTCCACTAGCAGACTGTAGGCATTTTTACGAGCTCCCAAAGATACCTCCTTAGTACAGATAATCACCTGTTGAAGAAAGCAACTTTTACCAGCATCAGTCACTGTTGATCAGTCTAGGGCCACACACTATTACACAATTCGTAAGCAAGATGACTAGCTAGTTGAACTCCTATTTGAAAGCTTGTCTACCTCTGGTGATGTGTAGACTAACATACATTAGAACATATCAGTGTGCATGTCACAGACAACAGAAACCCAAGAGACGGTGTGTATACCTCTGGCAGCAGGGCCGTGATGAAGCCTTTATGTTCCTCCTTGAGCTGCTTAACTATGTGGAGCAGACACTTCAGCCTTGGCTAAGGGGAAGGACAGCAGCACAGACAACAGAAGGTGTCAGACTAAAGTGCTTGCCACTGTGTGCCTTGGTGTGCATGAGTGAACTCAGACCGTACCCTCTTTGCAGGCGAGGATGCGTGTTTCAGTGTCTCCAATAGGACATGTTTGAGCGTCTCAAGGTTGGCGATGACAAACGACCGACAATCATCCCTCTCTCCTCCACACATCTCCTCCAGCACCCGATAGGCCTTCTTCTGCATGCTCGGCTCTTTAGTCTACAGGCAGACACACAAACCTCGTAAATGTCTGTCATTAGTACCGAACGTGTTGACGTGCCGCCAGAACCACACGTCTGTCCACAAAAGAGTGGGCAGCTGTGGGAAGAAGCAATGGAGTTGTGAGCATCGGTACTTTATGAGGAGGAGGAGTAGGGTACCGCCATTCAGCACCAAACAAAACAAAGACAAAAACAAATGATGTACCCGACTCAGAATTTTGTCAAATCGGATTTGGCTGTTCAATACAGAGATTTGACAAGTTGTTCCTATATTGTTTTATTAGCCTAGGTTAGAATATCTAGCAATCATAAAAGTAAAATCCACTGGCATGATGATTTTGATCACATGAACTCAGATGCAACACAGTCAGGCAGTATTCTAGCGTAGCCTACTGTAACATATAGCCGTGACACGTGTGTACAACTAAGCAAAAAGCAACAGTTCCAATTCAAATGAGAGCAGCCTTCATATACTGTACAAATATGTAATGGCTATGCTAACCAGTTTCAAAAAACACTCACACATGTTTATTTAGGTCCATGTTAAAGCCGTGTTTACAATAGCCTATACAATCAGCCGTTCGAGTGATTAAAATCCCATTCCCATGGCTGGTGGTGGATACGAAAGTGTTCAATGCATTCTTGCTAACTTCACATTGCCGAGCCTAATGTGGGCACTTTTAACATCTATTCCGATAAATTGAGTTAGAATTCGATTGTGTACGTTGCGACCGTCCTCACCTCCAGATATGGCCTTATAAGGTCAAAGGTCTTACTCATGGTGGCATAGTCTACGCAGGGAGACAGGGCAACCACAAGGTCCATGACTGCCAGCCTGAGACACAAAACACCACAACGAAATGTAAGGGATAGTACAACAATAAGGGCTGGACCAGAAGACTTTACATTTTGAGATTCTGATATTATTTTAATTTTATCTTATGTATAAGCATTTGCCTTGTGACTAATGGTTTCTCTGTAAAATAAAAAAAATCGTAGTTCGTAGTTCGTAGTTCCATTGGCTGCACTAAATTAACACATTCGGTTTCAACTGGCTTGGTCTTTATTGTAAGCAGAGAGACGTGCTCCTATTTCAACACAGAATATCCTAAGTTAATGCAAGCAGTAGATAGCTCCTATTGGTTCAATTGATCTGTCAATCCAAACCTTGCAGCATGCAGAGGCTATTTCGAGAGCTAGGCTAACATCAAATTAGATTACCGGTAAAATAGAATACAAAGAATAAAATTACATCTGCCACTTTATATAAACTGAATGCCACACTAGTCTGTGCAGTATAATGTAATGTGTTTTGGACTACATATTTTACTATATTATATTGCCTGGATGTAAAAAGATAATTTTTAACTGTGAACGATCGGTGGACTATGAGTAATTGATGGATATTACTTGCGGATGTTTTCATAGGCGAGTAGTTTACTCAAAAAGTACAGTATGTTGGTGGTCTGTACCTGCTATTGTACGGTTGTATGCACATATTGAAAGCCTGCAAACGGACTGCCCACTTGAATTTTAAAAGGGTTATGATTGATGTTAAAGGGTTTTAATAGAGTATTCAAACACTAATTTGGAAATACCAACTAGAATTCAAAGCCTGTAAAATGGTATTCTGGCCAGCCCTAGCAACAATATAATGCAATATAGTTTAACGAACCACTCCAAATAACAACAGCAAATTCTATCAATAATTCAGCAGATTCACCCTACCTTACAAATTCTGTATTATCTGCGTTGCTCAGTCGCTCTGTAGCTTTCTCCAGGAAGGTGCAGACCATCTAAGGAAACCGAAGGAACACCAGATTTTCAAAGCGCTGCAGACATATCCAACGGAAGGGTGCGTGTTTGTACAACAACGGCCGCCACCAACCTGCGTGTCGGTAACGGTCAGGTAGACCCTGATGGTGTCGAGGACAGCCATTCTGTAGGGGGCAGCGTCCCCAGCTGCAGGCTGCTGGCTGTACA
The DNA here is from genome assembly GCA_026546735.1 of Forbesichthys agassizii. Lineage (NCBI taxonomy): Eukaryota > Metazoa > Chordata > Actinopteri > Percopsiformes > Amblyopsidae > Forbesichthys > Forbesichthys agassizii. The sequence goes on from JAODLL010024895.1 coordinate 16,667, forward strand.
CGTTAAACAGAATGGGCAGGAAGTTCTTGGAGAAGCGGCCAACCTCTGCCTTCTCCTCCTCTAGAAACCATAAAACAGAACGGCTTATATATAGTGGCTCGGTCAACAATTGGATTGTGTGGTGTGTGTGTGTGTGTGTGTGTACCTGTGTTGCAGCTCTTGATGATGACACTTCGAAGGGCCTGACAGATCGTGAGGCGCAGGTCAGGGCGCTCGTTGATGGTCATGCCCAGGGGCCGAGCGAGGCCCTTGAAGGAAGACAGTAAATCCACAGTTCCCGTGCAGAACCCAGGGAGCATGCTCCAAATCTGACGGAGAACCGACACACCTCGTGTTAGTGTTACAGCAACACAACGTTAGCCTGTGCCCGGAAACTAAGCAATGTGCAAACGAAACACCACCTGCAACCCCAAGGTGTCATACACTTTGGCCTCCAGTTTCTGTCCTGCTTTCCCCAGCTGCTCCGCTACAACAGACACAAATTGAACAGTGAGGAACGGCACAAACTGGCTCTAAAGAGACTGTTCCGCGTGCTGCCCCCCCACCACCACCACCACCACCCACGGTAGGCTCACCTCTCTGCTTGAGTGTGGAGGCCAGCGGGAGGAAATAGGAGGTGAAGAAGGCCAGGTGGGTGTTCTTCACGTGGTCTCGTATGACGGGAATCAGCCAGCTGCGCGGGAACTCCAGGTCGTCGCTGTGGAGACGGTGCACAAACACGGTCAGGGCCACTCACAGATACACTGCTGCTGGAGCGTGTGTGGGCGTTCACATGTGGACGTGGTTGACGTGCACGCGTTCACATACTCGTAGCCTGTGATGTTAAGCGACACGGCTCCCAGCAAGACTTGGGGCCCCATGCTCTCAACAGCGGCGCCTACGGCAAGGTCCAGCTCTCCGCTGAAGGGGAAGCGGGGGGTGGAACGGAGGTCTGCCAAGGACTGCAGAGACTGCCGGGCACAACAAAACACAGCTGTTAGCCTTTCCTGGCTTGCAAGGATTCGTTTTGGCTAAAGGACACATTAGATTAGAGTGTACCGTCCGTTACGCAGCGTTTTACCTTGGACATGACCGGGTGCGCTTGTTTCCCAGCAGCCCGGTAGAAGCAGCCCAGGAGCTGCAGAACAAACGGCCAGGAGGCATGGTAACGGTAGGACAGCCCCTCCTCTACAATCCTAGAACACACACACACACACACACACACTTGTGTCGTGATTACAATTTGGACAACTCCTAAGAAATGAGAAAACACTGCAGATGAGACTGAGACTGTCAGCTAGAGGGCTCACCGGAACATCTTGCAGATGTACGAGGGGTTTCCGACAGAGGCTGTGGCTGTAACGGGACCCATTTCATGCATGTAAGGGGCCACGCATTCATTCAGCAGCGTCTGAGGCACACGGTCATACACATAGGTCAGTGGTGAAGACCATGGCTGGCGTATTCAGTCATGGACGTCTAGGGACACCTCATTACACATGCAGTGGGCACGCTGAAACGCCGGCTACTAGTTCCGACACGGAGTACTGCACCGGACAACACTCCCGCTCTGCTTACCTTGAGCGTGGCAGCGGCTGCGGACACGACCTGAGAGTGGGAGGACAGCAGGCAGGGCATGGCGGCGGCGAACAGGCGTGGGAGGTGGCCCATACCGAGGGAACTCTGCAGGCTGGCACCAGACACAGGAAACACAACAAGCTGGTCGGTCTCACGTGAAACCATGGCAAATGGATCTAAAGCAGGGTTTCTCAAGTCATGTTTGATGCTTGATTCCCACAAAAAGATTCACCGCATTTTCCAATTGCGTTACCGCTTAAAATGTACAGTTGAAACAATACTAAAACTGAACTAAAAAAAAGAAAAATACTAAAATGTACGTGATCAGATTTTATAACATTAAACATGATTAGAAATCATGCAGAATAAAAAGATAAATTTGACATTACGTAGTTTATTAAAAAAATAATGGAATCCCCCGCAGCTAAGTAGCGGTGTGATTACATCAGTGTCTTACCTGGCTAAATGGACATGTGCCTTCTCCATAACAGTCAGCCAGGCCAGCATAGGCTGTAGATCATTCTCACCAGGCATGTAGTCGTACAGAGCCTGGATATAAGCAGGGAGGGGGGAGGTACACATGTTATTTTCCCCCATACAGATCCATTGCTCCAGTGCTGCCTGTAGGGGTTCTCTCTCACCGTGATGATCTGTGCGTTGAGCTCAGCAGACAGGCTGGCCTTGCCACTGAACAGTTTATGGAAGGCCTGCATGGCACCTGCCGTCACCAACTACACATCGAACACACACACAGAGCACACAAACACACTGCTGACAGCCTGCTCACGTGAGACAGAGAGAGTTTCATCAAGTTATATTTAAGACTATTTAACACATTTTAAAAGACCATTATGAATGCAATTTAAGACCCATTTCTCATCCATACTGGCAAAAAAAAGTGAAAGCTTTTTTTAAATCTAAATTTTAATCTAAATTTGACAATTTTCTTGCATGAGTTGCAGCGGGCAACAGGCTTCAACCACACACTAAACATGGTGTTCTCAAGTTCTCAAATTCTAGAACTATTTTGATGAGGAGATGCCACATTGCGTGCTGCCTGCATCTGCATCTAGGAGACTGTAGGCTACTTGCTACTGGTACCTGTAAACGTTGGCCTATTTACCGAAGGTTTTCAGGGCAATTATAAAAACATTTTAATACAACAATATACATATGTAAACTTCATAATCTAAACTATTTTTAAGACCTGTCAAATTCACATTTAAAGATATTTAAAGGTCTATAATTCAGATGATTGTATTTTAGACTTTCCAAGTCTGATTATGGACGCGCGGCAACCCTGGAGAAAGAGGCGTGTGTCTGTGTTCTCACCACATGACTGAGCGTCATCACACGCAGCAGGGTCTCACAGCAGGACTTGACCGGTCCCAGAGGGAAGGTCCCCATCAGCTCCTTCAGCAGGCCCAGCACATGCAGTATGGTGGTGTCCTCCTTCAGCCCTACAGAGACAGACACAGCAGGCGTCACCTCCACCGCATCTGTCTGTGGCAGACCTTCACATCCAACGAGAGTGGGTTCCACTACCCTGCTCTGGCTACTATGGTGACGGGCATGCTCTCTAAGACTGTATGAAGATGGTGCATTGTAATGCATTTCAATTAAAAAAAAAAAAAAAGGGGGGAACGCTTCTGGTCTCAAAAGTGGGTGTGTCACCAACCAAACGGAATTGCCGTGGAGGCTGATGTGAGCAGCGCCCAGACAGCTAAATCTGAAACGAAGTAAATTTACCTAAAAACAGTTAGCTGCAGAAATACCGTTGTGGCCTCATTTTCATCGCATGTACTTGGGAAATCATGTTATGCACACAATCCCCATTAACGTGCCCAGAGAGAAACACTGGGCAACATGCTGGTGAAACCCATGGACCTCCCCATTGACTTGGATGGAACACTGGGCTGTTCTGGCCTGCATAAAGGGTGAACAATCACCCCCTCCAAACATCGAAAGTGCCGTGCGTTGGAACATCTCTGCTAAATGACAGTCTCTTCACTCTCACCGCCGGCCTGCTCCATTTCCTTGATGCAGAACTTGGCGGTGGCCGAGGCTGCTGGGTGATGAGGCGGGGCCTTGTCCGCAAACAGGAAGTCACTCCCTCTGAGAATGGAGCACACGGCTTGCTGGGCTGCTTTACGCACCTGACAGAAGCAAGACACCCCCGGCCAGAACAGTAAGACAAAGCATTCTCTCCAATAGGCATAGATGAATACAATAGCTGGTACAGAGTGGACCAGGCACATGTGGAGACAGACCTTAGGCTTGTTGTGGACTGTGAAGCTGAGCAGGCCGTGGTAGGCCTGAAGTGTGGAGGGGTAGCTCCACACAGACACATCCTGCTTCTTCAACAGACTGGCCAGACATGACACTATCTGTACCACACACACACACAGATACAGGGCGAAGGCGAGGGGCTTTTCATTAAACAATGACCTAATCGTTACAACAAATCAAAAACAAACGAAACGGTTAACTTCACCCACCCATCGTAGAGCACAAGAGGATTCAGAGTTGGCCTGCTGAGACATGACGTCTAACAAAGCCTTAGTCGTGTCGGAGAACTTTGCGATGAGCACCGGAGTTGGAACCCTGGAGGGTGGTGAATCACAAACAAAACGTTTGCATTTCTATTTGGGCTAGCCATCGCTGGCTTGGGCCTGGAGAGCAGGAACATGACAGACTAACCGTTTCATGACAAGGTTGAGGAGATACGCAACAGCAGCCTGCGACTCTGTCGAATCCACCGCCTCAAGGGTGCTCATCTGGAGACAGCACCATGACAAGGCAGTTTCAGACAGTGCAACAACCTTCCAAGGACATTCACTTTCATGTTTAGCTGCACCATAATACATTTTTTAAAATAAGTGTGTGTAATAATTATATTACTATAATAATAATAATAATAATAATAACCTTGCGGCCACTCAATTTGCTTTACAGTATAGCCTCAAATTCCCCTATTCTCACAGACGTATTCATACACCGATGGTGGTGTCAGTCATGTAAGGTGCCAACTAACCAGCAGGAGCTCTACCCACTGCGCCACTGATGCCCCAGAATGCACTCACCAGAGCGCCAAAATATTCAGTCTCAGTCTCTTTGCCTCCTTGAGCTCGGATGACCTCAGTAACTGCTGCCAACACAGCACATATCTGTAAGACACAACATGTATTGGAGAATTAAGTATTAGAAATCCATTCAAGTGTGGTATTACTGTCCAATGCAGAAACACTTGTTATTTCAGTGAATATAGACATGTACATGGCTGTTCACAAAGTTTTAGAAGGGTAAAAGCTATGTACATCTATGAGCGGAACACCCACCTCCTTGTGAGCAGCTGAATTAGACTCCCAGTAGCGCTGCACTTTTGTGAATGTGAGGTTGGAGCAGTCAGACAGTCCGCTAAGGAATGTGCCAGAGGTCCTGTCTGAGTGTGCCAGCTCAGGCTCTTCTTCCATGGCGGTCTCTTTGCGAACACCAACCTCCAGTGGACCCACCTGAAGCTCATTGTGTAGTTTGAGGGAATCAACAGTGAGCTCGCTCTTACCTGGGGGGGGAGACAAGGGCAGAGGCAAAGGTAGAGTTAGTGGTGCAGGAGAAAGATTGTTTATTTTTATATAAACTAAATCAAAACACAAAACGCCATATATGGTAGTACCGCAGAAGCTTCGCCCCCTAAATCAAGGCTAGGATAGCGTTGTGTGGAAAGGTCTGTAGTGCACATCTATCTGTGTTCCCATGTACAGTGCCAGGCTGTGTACTATTGCTTTAACGTGCTGTTAAAGCAATAACCGTAATATAGTAATCGCTTAATTTGGCTAAATGTGTATTAGCTTTAAAATTGCAGACTCAACTTAAATAGACTGGAGCGTAAGCAACCGTGTTTTAACACTGATGAAAATATGTTCGGCGACAATAGCTTGTTATCTTGAAGCAGGCCAGGTAAACAATTAACTCTCCCTTTTGACTGCCAGTTTAACCAGCTACCGTCCCGTACCGGTAGTTATTACAGGCTAATGAATAATTCCAAGTGGAGCTCAAAATACATTATATATTGCCCGGCCAAATAAAACATTTATATATTATTTTTTAGCGTTCATTGTTAACTAGCATGGACCACATTATAAGATAGCTGGCTGGCTATGTCAGCGTTGTTACTAACTTGGATAGAACAGATCACAGACCCACGTGTGACACGGGGTACTGTAAACGACTACTGCTTACTAGTGGGTCGGCTGAAAAAGCGACTTCTTGCGGCCTGTCGGAAACGACTTGTCTCAGGATTTGAGTCGCTACTATGTCCTTTCTTCCAGCGTTTAAGTTTTGACGCTGACCCCGATTTCAGTTTCCCAGATTTGACCATTTTGACATGAAAAATAATCACGTTTCCCCGGATTGAATCACTCCAAAGCAACTGCTAGTCGCATACGTGATGACGTCGCAGTTTAATTCACGTGTCGCCGCTGGTTTATTCCCGATAGATGGCACCAGTGTAACATAATAAAGCAGAGAAAATATTGAATTTACATTTGTATTCACAAATAAATATTGCATTTCATCAAATCAAGGTTGGGGCTGTGTTGGGAATAAGAATTACACTTGTTTTACTGGTCAAAAGATAGTTTTAACATTTGCATATATGTGATTCAAAAATTAAAATTGACATATTTACATAAAACACATTGAATGGAAAAATTGTTTTCACTAACTATACGTTAATATAGAGAAAATTGCTTTTCCCTATCTGTATTCCCTATTATTATGAATATTATCATAATTATGAGTCAGACTCATCATTTAGTATTTGTAACAAGCATCCAAAGAAAATATGTCAATGTAAACAAAAAGGCTGGTTTAGTAATAGTAGTAGTAGTAGTAATAGTAATAATAATAATAAAACATTTGATTTTAGGATGCTTTTCAAGACAAGTAAGGACATCTTACATTTACAAATATAAAACATTCGACTAAGACAGGAGCATACATAGAACTAGAAGATACAAATAAATAGTGTGAAGAGTAAAGTAAAGGAGAGTGTGCAGAGATTTACCATAAAATTGGCTTAGTGAACTGTGAAAAACATGACCTTTTATATTTAATTTACAGGGTGTCAGCGCTTTGCACTAACTTAAGTTAATTGGGAGGGAAAAGGAAGATACCAAAACGAGCAATACAAAAGCAAACAAACTTATTTTTTATATAAAAATGTACACAAAATGTATTGAAATACCTGCTGTGTACTAAATGTAATCTTGCCTGCTACTTCTCACTGTCTGTCTGGCTTTTTTAATTCACAAGAACCAGAATGTTTGGGTTGACAATAACTTGGACGACAAAGTCCTTTTGGAACTTGGCATCCTGAAGCTGTGTCTTATCAGTGAGGAGTTTCCCCGAGAAGAACCATCTCTGGTGAGCCACCTCAATGTCTTCCTGTCCCTCCAACTGCTTTTTAAGATCCGAAATGGAGTCTGTCATGCTGGCTGTCAGACACAGGTCTTTCCCTGATATAAGACACAAATATCTTAAATTCAACCAATCGGATAATATACAATGCCAGAGGAAACATCTAGATGTAGATGACATGCAACAATTGTATGTTTACTAATTATTGTATTAATTAACATACTGTATTTACTGACCAGAAGGGGCAATGTTAAGATGGTCACTTACACATGGTGTTAAACTGCATGATTACCTGACAACTGTACAGGCAGTCATGAAGACCAATTAGTAGAGTGGTCATGTATGTCATTTACCTGTTGACAACCGCACCTGCAGCTGGAACTCCTTTTTCAGGGGAGTGGAGGGATTTTGTTTGTCAGTGTGAACAGAGATGTCACTTTCACTGGTGGCTTCAGTGATGAGGTTGAGGGGTGGGGCTAAAGCATAGGCTGGCAGTTGGTAGTGGTTTCCCAGTTCATCATAACTCTCAGTTAGCGTACCTGTGAAGGAAGGAACAATGCTCTTCATTGCATTTAAACATTTAAGTAGATTCTATTGAACGTTTTCTAATGAAAAATGTTTTATTGAAAGGCAAGAATAATTACATTTACATTTACGGCATTTGGTAGACGCTTTTATCCAAAGCGATTTGCATGTAGTACATTTGTCAGTAGTTGGAGAGGTCGTATACCAGCAATATTTTAAATAGAACAAATGCAGCATAATGTCATTATACATATTACCACATAATCAAACAAAGTGCAACAGGTAATGGCCTAGCTAATTATTTTTTATTATTATTTTTTTATTAAATAGAGAGATAAGAGCATGAGAAGGGAGTGCAGGACTTCATTAGGAGTGCTAAGAAGTGGCGAGGTCACTTGTCAAGGTACCAAGGTGGACTGTGAAGAGATGTGTCTTGAGTCTCTTTCACAAGATGGGTAGGGTTTCTGCAGTTCTGACTGTTGCTGAAAGCTCGTTCCACCACTGTGGTACCAAGACGGAGAAAAG
>JAODLL010024915.1:0-24689 GCA_026546735.1 Forbesichthys agassizii
GAGGAACGGCCTCCCTGATCTAAACCTGAGTGGGCGTTTGTTGTTAGACTTCTGTGCTAGTCATGGACTGTCTATAAGAAACACCATGTGTACGTGATACAAGAGCAACCTAGGTCTAAGGTCGATAATCGATTTTGTGATCGTATCATTTGATCTGAGGCTGCATGTATTGGACACTCGGGTGAAGAGAGGGGAGGAGCTGTCAACTGATTCCCATCTGGTGGTTAGTTGGGTCAAGGAGTGAGGTAAGACTCTAGGCAGACCTGGTAAGTTTAAATTGGTAGTGCAGGTGAACTGGGAATGACTGGAGGAGGCCCCTGCCTGTGAGATCTTCAACTAACACCTACGGTGGAGATTCTCTTGCATCCCTGTGGAGGTTGGAGACATTGAACCTAAGTGAGCAATATTCAAAACTTCCATTGCTGAAGAGAGCTGTAGTCTCAAGGTCTTAGGTTCCTCAAGGGGCAGTAACCCTCGAACATCGTGGGGGACACCACTGGTCAGGGAAGCCAACCGACTGAAGAAGGAGGCCTACCGGGATGTTATTCCAGTGGACTCTGGAGGCGCTTGCAAGGAATCGAAGGGCATGTCGAAAATTGTGCTTAACATTTTAGATATTCTATTTTAGATATACTGTATATTAGATCTTATAAGGGCTTAAGAGGGTGCTATGTTATTGCTTAAAAGTGAACACACTGGAAGACTAGTGTAAAGTTACAGAAAGAAAATAACAGACTTTGCAGGAGAAACTAGTGGAGTCACCTATCTCTCAAGGTCAGTGTATGGCAGGTTTGGTCTCGGTGACGTTGGCAACTAAGGATGAGAGGTCGTCATCACTTAGTTAGCTTAGGGATAGCTTCCCCAGCAGCGACGCACAGCAGGAGGAGAAACGGGTGTGGGCCTCAAGGATTGGGAGAGAGGTCCAATGACACTCAATCAAGATCAGATTGGGAAACACTGTCTAGAATATTATCAGTGGGCCGAGGGACAGTCAGGGCGAGACTTTGTGAACTGCTGATATTGCATGTTGTTGGTCAGGGAAAGAAGAGGTCCAGAGCTCTGCAGACTCTGCTGTGAAAGAGGACAAACAGCGGGTGTGGGAGATGTTCAGAGAGGACACGGAGAAAGAATTTTGGCCAACACCAAGATGTTTCTGTTATGGTAGAGGCAGAGCTGAAGGCTGATGGGGGATTGACAATTACCATGGTGGAAGTCACTAAGGTAGTCAAACAACTGTGCAGTAGTGTTGCACAGTATACCGGTACTAGAAAAGTAGAGCGGTACTCTCAATACCCAATATTTTACAGATAAAGTACTGTTACTTTTAGTGTTTTAATAGGCGCCGTATATCCTGTATGCATGTCCAGTGCGCTGACTAATTCCACTCCACGGGCATGCAGTTTTCTTTTCTCGTGTACACTGTAGCATTCTTTTTATGTGGCAAAACGATAGGCATGGCTACAAGGGTGTGTTGAAACAATGTCTAATTTGGCTTTATCTTCTAAGATAATTTAGCGATGCAGTTATCATCTCTGCAAACGCAAAGTTCGCACACACGTTGTGACAACGTTGTGTATTGAGTGCGTGCAGTAGCGAACCGTGACCCTCTACACTGGGCCTTCAGTGTCACCACAATAACTCAAAAGTTGCCTATTATTTCAAGCAGCCCATCTCTGTGTGATCAGGGGTTTATCACAGCCCTTTTGAAGCAGCCACGCCTTTAGCGGCGAGTCTGTGATCTGGGCCACTATAGTGATCAGAATCATAGACCTCTATAGTAAAGCTAATCTCACATCACGCATTGAAAATGCATAACACAGTACATCCTGGTCTACATATTGGCCTGGTTTGTCCTACTAACACTGTACAAACGCTTGATCGTCAGGCCTACTTTTAAGGTTTCCACAAACACGCAAACCAACCTTGCACTCTCTTTTAATTGGCTTTAACTGTTCAGTTTAACTGCCAAATCCAAAAACTCTGCAATCCGTTTTAGGCACGTTTCTCATATTGATAGTAATAATTCATCGTTGGATAGTGTTGAAATCAGGAAAGCAGGCTTTAATAGTACAATGGTGCACATCAAGGTGGCAAATGGTACATTTAGGCATGCTATGCAAAGAGCACAGGAAATACAGCTGAAATAGTAAATTAAGTATGACATGTCTGCCAAAATGCAATAACTATAATTATTCGTTGAGTAATTAAATCACACTCCTTCAATATACATCTCCAGTCTGCGGTCTGACACTTCTCAAACAACTTGTTTAGTGTTGCCATGGAAATTAAATTCCGAGTTGAGAAATTCTTCAATGTACAGTATGGTGTCAGCTTCAAAGTCATTAGGATGCATCATTAAGATGTTGGATACCCTTTTTATATTGCTAAACTGGATTCACTAAAACTCTTAAGCTGACACAATATGCTTTCTTCCCTGTAGTCTGTTTGACCGACAGCTGGAGAGGAACCCAGAGCAGTATAGGGCTGTACAGCAAATCATAGCTGGTTCTTCCAAACCTGCACCTTATCTTGTGTTTGGACCACCTGGTACAGGTACTGTATTTTTGTGTGTGTGTGCGTGTGTGCGTGTGTGTGTGTGTGTGTGTGAGTGAGAGTGTGAGAGAGAACATTTCTAAGCCCACAAATGTAACTGGGATTGTGATTAACTGACTACATATTTTAAACACAGTAGTGGAACTTTGTCTTGGAGAGCTTGTAACAGAGGAACTTTACTTTTGTTATTCAGGTAAAACGGTAACGGTGGTGGAGGCCATCAAACAAATCGTGAAGTCTGAGGCCTCAGCCTACATCCTGGCCTGTGCTCCATCCAACAGTGCCACCGACCTGCTCTGTGGGAAGATCCTGGGCCACGTGGACAGCTGCAAGGTGTACCGCATGTACGCAAGCAGTCGGGATTGTAGGACTGTTCCCGAAACTCTAAAGGTCAGCAGCACATACAGTAACATCTCTTGCTTCCCGAATGCTCTTAAATACAAACAATACATGGTTTGAATTGATTCAATTAATTCTGATTCCACATGAAGACTAGATATTCTGCTCAAACAGGGGCGCAGTAGTAGAGAAGAAGGTGGGGGGGGAACTCAATCTATCTTTTATTAAGTGTTATGAAAATTAGTCTTATCTTAATTGTTTTCTCAATATTCACTAATCACAATGATCTATTATTCACTAATCACAATGATATATAAACCAGTGCAGAGTGAGCTCAGTACCATTCTGTGTCATACAGCAGCATGACATAACAGAAAAAAGCTAATATTTTACAATGATCTCATCTAATAGCTGTCATGTTTGTAAACCATGGCCACAATGACTTAATGTATGCTCTATTTGGTAAACCTCCTAAAGTCATATATTTGTAGTACACATTCTTGTGCATGTATTTCCACAGGCTTGCTCTAACATGGTAGGGGACATTTTTGAGTTTCCATCTAAAGTGGAACTGATGGAGTATAAGATCATTGTCACCACGCTGATAACTGCTGGAAGGTAGCTAATGCCATAGTTACATTCCCTTTGCACTACAACACACCAGCAACAGGCTAACAAGCCACTATAAGCTGCTAACTGTAGGGCGCACCGTCCTTAACCTGAATGGCAACACCAACATGCTACTATTGTCTTCATCACAAATGTGCACTTTGCTTGGACTATGTGACTGTGAATTTACTGTAAACCTTGACCTGCTTCCCTCTACACAGGCTGGTCACAGGGGGCATGTGTCCACATTTCACCCACATCTTCGTAGACGAGGCAGGCCATGCCGTGGAGACTGAATGCCTGGTTCCTTTGGCAGGTAAAGAAAGGAGAACACAACTGGATGGGCTATTAGGCTCTTTCGGATCAAAGCAACGTTTCTGTAGTTCTTAGAGCTGTTTACCCTAATTTTGTGTGTCCACAAACTGGCATGCTCCTTATTTACCCTGGTTCATGCCCAGGGCAGCGACAAGCTGATCGAACGATGAGCTAGTTTCATTTCCTTATTAGGGTGTCTGCACATAGCCTACTGGTGACAGCACAGTCTGTTTAGTAAGTACTGCTCATAGGGACAACGTTTCTTCATTATACTATCAAATATTAAACTATGATCTTTTTTTAAATTTATTATGCCCATTTCCATTAGCGCTCCATTATCATGAAATCATGAGCTCAGCTGTGGGTAGTCCCTAGAACTGTTTGGTCCGAAAGCGCCTATTGTCAAAACGTTAAGTCTTTAATTTGAACATGTATGTGAATGTAGGGCTGCTAAAGGCAAACTCCGGTCAGGTGGTGCTGGCTGGAGACCCCAAGCAGCTGGGACCCATCCTCAGGTCCCCTCTGGCACTGAAATATGGCATGGGTATGTTGCGGCACAGGTCGCACACACACACACACACACACACACACACACACACACACACTTTGGACGTTCACTAAATCCCTTCAGATTTACAAGGTTTCGCATTCCAGGAGTGTCACTGTTGGAGCGTCTGATGAAGGATTTCCCTCTCTACCAAAAGAACGAGGGGACATTCGACAGCCGCTTTGTCACCAAGCTGCTGCGAAACTACAGGTTTCTATTGTTACTCGGTGATGTAATGTATATGGCATTCCCGATTTCTACATGTACATTATAACTGTTCTGTGTTCTCAGGTCCCATCCTGCCATTCTGAAGGTTCCCAATGAGCTCTTCTACGATGGAGAGCTCCAGGTTCATGCTGATGAAATTCTCCGCAACTCCTATTGCAGATGGGAACACCTGCCCAAGAAGGTAACATACTAAGAGACCACAGTTAAAACCACCAAACACACAGCATTGTGACAAAACACTACAACCCCACATCTTCTTCGTCAGAACTTCCCAGTGATATTTCATGCGGTGATGGGCAAGGATGAACGCGAGGCGAACAGTCCCTCGTACTTCAACGTAGCAGAGGTGGAGGTGTTGATGGAATATGTGGAGAAGCTGTTTCAGACTCAAGGAAGAAAGGGCCTGTCTAAACTCTTACCCAGCGACATTGGTATCATTGCTCCCTACAGGAAACAGGTAGGATGAATATTGCTAAATTAGTAAGCACATGCACTTGGTGTCTTTGTATTTTGTCTTTTTTAAAATATTTTTTTTATAACATAGCTAACTAGCTATAGAAATGTCAGGTTGAAATAACTGAATTAACTGTATACTGTGCTTTTCTATTATTTCCTTCGGACATAATCGAGAAGTGCTTTGAGTTTAGTCAGATATCATTGAATCACAAAATCAAAATCTATCAAGTGTTTGATAAAACTCACTAACAAAGTCTATCAAGTGTTTGGTACAGTAAAGCTCACTCTAACAAACACAAACACTGGACAATGTGGCCTTTTACAATCTGTATCTAGTTGGAAATATATTTCTTTTAATTTGATCACATAGGTGCAGAAAATCCGTAAAGGCCTCGAAAAAGTGGAAAAATCCCTAAAAATTACAAACTTGAAAATGGACATAAAGGTATGCACAATCACATACATAAAATGTAGAAAATGTAGATGTGGTACTTAGTGTGCATATGCTTGCCAGGTGGGCTCAGTTGAGGAGTTTCAAGGTCAGGAGAGGAAGGTGATAATGGTGTCTGCGGTTCGCAGCAGCCGTAAATACCTAGAGTTCGATAGAAAGTTCTCCCTTGGCTTTGTCAAGAACGAGAAGGTAAGGAGATGCAAAACACTTAACCTACCTACCTACCAACATCACTAAGCACGCACTCATTCTCCCTCTATTCATTTCCATTTTGTTGGGCAGAGGTTCAATGTTGCCGTGACCCGGACCAAGGCCCTGCTTATTGTGGTGGGAAACCCCAACGTCCTCAAGTCAGATCCTACCTGGGAAAAGTGGGTATTGCCATGACATTCCTCACGTTCTAGGAAGCAAGGGGTTATATTGGTGAAAATTAGAATGAAATACATTATTTGAAAGCTGAATTTTCTTGACATAACGTAACACAATAAACACAATGAGTCACCCCCCCCCCCCCCCCAACCCCTCCTTTTTTTGTTGCTCATTGCCCTTCAAACCCCCTGCAGGTTTATCCAGTACTGTGAAGATGAAGGAGGCTACAGTGGTTTCACCCACAAAGAGGATGTGGAGGTGGTTATGCTCAGACTTTCTAACCTATATATCAAGTTTGAAGCTCAAGGTAACTGTTATTAGTGCTCCCTCTAGCAGTTGTTAACCTTCCACAGCACACAACCTGTATCTATATCAATTGTATGTAGATATATTTTAACATTCTTCATTCTTGTGACTCATTGCCCTCTAGTGGCGACAGAGGAGAGTGTAACTCAACAGCAGCTGGACCCAGAGTGGCGCAACGACCTGTAACCTTTATACATCACTTTAAAAAAAAAGCAATTCTAGGGATAACGTCTCCATTTCGTTGTCTTGAATTTAGATTTTCCTTCATGAAATATGGAATCGGATACATTTAAGACAAGTTGTCACAAGTGAAAGACTCCCCTTTACTAACATAGTTGTTTACATGTCTTAGGAAATTCATTAAATTAGAAGGTGGTGTGTGTGTGTGTATGCACACACACGCACACACTTATCTTGATGTCCGAATTACCTTCTGGTTGTGCCAAAGTGTTGTAGGTCTTAGGGGGCTTATAATAATCAAATCTTTTTAATTGTATTCCAAACAAATCTGTTAGCATTTTCACCTATTTATATTAAGTATTATTTATGATAGAAATAACAAAACTGCAACATTTGCGGTGTAATACAATCATAATTACATTATGAAAATAGCAGTACAGAGGTGTTCTTAGTAAATTATCTTTATGAATGCTACATCAAGATATTCTTGTTAGGCCTAGTCTTTTGATGACTGCACCATGGACTGTTGTGATTTTTTAAAGAAAGTCACATTTGAGAAATGTCAACATTGGACATGATGTACTTTACATTCATGCTTAAGGTATATATTTTATGAATGAATTTTCAGACTAATGCACAATGTAATCAGGGAATCAACAGTGACCATTGAATGACAGACCATTTAAATATCTCTGTCCTGACCATCTGGTTATGTGTTTATGCACCAATATCATCTCAGGTATTCACCAGTAACAGGTGCATTTTTATGTATGATATATGCAAGTTGTCAAATAAATAATCAGCTTTATCTAAACACAGTTGTGTTATTTTATCCCGTGTTTTTATGTTATTCTCATGTTGTCGGGGGTCAGGTTAAAAATTGCATGTAGGCAAGCTTGAGTAAAGATGCATTGTAAATAGTACATAATTCACGTCATAACTGGTCCAGAGCCAGCCACACACAGGGCAGGGCCTTTATGGTAATACACTGGTGACGTGGCTGAACCAGTGGCCATTAGAATCACAACCATTGTATTTTCTCAACAATAGGACACTGTATTCCTGGTGCCAGCATATGCGCTCACCAAAGCAGACAAGGCACATTATGAGAGATCCCTGCAAACCGTTGGCTGTTGCACTTCATTCAGGTTTCTGTGAACTGTCTTTTGCCATACAAATATAAAGCTACAGACAGAAAAGACAGCCCTCCAATGATTCAACATTACAGCCAATAAGATGTATTACGGTGCAAATGATAGTAGGATGGCTGACAGAAAAGTGTCAAAACACTGAGGGAAGCAAATGTCAACCTGCTGACAAAAGCCCCTCGAACCCCACTGCGAGTACGCTACAGTATCTGACCCCTCTATGCGTAATAAATCAGACACACAGGCAGTGCAGAATGACTGAGTATAGATATATATGGAAAGTATATGCACATATAAATACAAACATACATTCATACACTGTACATACAAGAGAGGGGGCCTAGCCCCGTCACAAAAAAAAAAAAAATCAGGCTGGTGTGCTGGTGGAGGGAAAAACGGCAAACAAAGGAAAAGTGAGTAAAATGAGGCATAGTAGGGAAAAGAAAAAGGCTGATTCGTTTTGCTTCTAAAAATAGGTGTCAGTCTTTTGTATTCCTCCATCGCATATTGGTAAGTTTATTTTTTCTCTAAAGTAAATACAGTCCGAAGAAGCCTTGGCTTAAAGGGGATTCTCTTCAGGTTGCTCTGTGGGGAGGGCTGGAAGAGGGGCTCCTCAATAAGCATGTAATCTCGGATGTCTCCCTCCCTCCCCGACGACCACTTCACAGCAACAGGCAGCCGCCCCTCTTCTTACGCTTGCGGACTTGCAGAGCCGCTCTGGTGGCCATTTCAAACACCTCCCGCACACCGTCCTTAGTCTTGGCGGAGCACTCCAGGTAGCCGAAGGCACTGATGCGGTTGGCCATGTCCCTGCCCTCCTCTGGCTTCACTGGCTCCTGGGTGATCACACACACACACACGCACGCACACACACATCATCATCTGGAGGACGGGGAGAGGGCAAGTTGGCATGCTTGGCACAAACGTTTCAGGACCCACCTGCTTCATCTTGGCCAGCTCTCTGCGTGTGTGGTCATCATTTCTCAGGTCCTTTTTATTCCCCACAAGGATGATTGGGACATTGGGACAAAAATGTTTCACTTCAGGCGTCCATTTCTCTGGAATGTTCTCTGCAAGAATGTTAAAGGCAGACGTTAAAGCACAGACGTGCTTGGAGTCAATATAATCATGTGCTCTGTACAGATTAGGGCTGGGCGATATGGACCACAAATCATATCCCGATATATTTAGGTTAAATATCTAAATAGAAATTTGTATTTGATTACCGGTATCGTGTCATCCTAGCTGGCTACCTGTACGTTTGTCAGAAACGAAAATTGAGCATGTGACTCAGTATCTGCTCTCTCATTGGCTACTCTGAAAAAAGGTGCAAATATAACTATCGATATAAACGATAGTCTAACTTTGTATCTCTTTTGAAAATATACAGATATAAATTAAATATTAATTTGTCGCCCAGCCCTAGTACAGATTATACTCTCCTGCCCTAGAAGGAGAACCCTTGTCCACTCCCCTTTGCCACTGTAAGGACAAACAGTCAGGGGCCTCTGGCCCATGGCTCATCCTTGTCTGAGCCTGTTAGCTACAACCAGCGTTATTTGTTGTCCCCGGTAAGAGCTTCCATGCCGAGATACAGTCGGGAATGCAAGCCATGCATAGCTCAATCCAACGACTGCCAGAGAATGCTCTAGAGTTGGGCTTTTCCAGAATGGGAAAATTGTCTTCCATGGTTAGACATTAATTACAGCCCTTAGCCAGAAATGAATGTTAAATATTCTATTTTTGCAAGTAGCGGTTGATTTCCCATGTGTAGGACATTGTATCAAAACTGGTTTCTGCTTAGCTCAAAAGTATATTCCCCTCATAAAGATATGTATTGTCCTATTACAAAGGGCATGGGTGAGACTGGATCACCAATATTAATGAGTACTATTATATAATTGCTATTAACAGATTAGCTCAGTGAGCAAGCACACCCTTACCTAAACTGTCAGGGCTATCTATGGAGAAACACATGAGAATAACGTCAGTGTCGGGGTAGGAAAGAGGCCTCAGTCGGTCATAGTCCTCTTGACCTGCTGTGTCCCACAACGCTAGCTCCACCTGAGAGGTACCGAATGACACCAAGGAAAGTCTCATTAACAACATGTTAAGGTAGGAGAATGTAAACACACACACACACACAGTTCATTCTTTCATTTTCTCTCCACTAGATGTCTCACAGGAGCTTATCTTCATCCATAGCCTACTTTCATGTAGACATACATGCGTCAAGCAAACCCCCCCCCCCCCCCACCCCCCCATCCCCACCCCACCGATAGAGCTGATCCAAATAGTCACGAACTCCCAAAATGTACTGTATGGTGTAAATCAGCAATGGGTGTAATACTAGCGGTATGCCGCCTGCTTTACGCAAGGGCTGAGCACAGTATCTAAGCACTCTCTCAAAGACAAAGGGACTGTTGGACAGGCACAGTGCCGGGGTCAGATCGCACAATATTGCCACGGTCAAGGATTTGGAGGAAGTGAGCCCAGCCGTGGTTTTGTAGCGTGGTACAGGAAGCCGGAAAAGGACGTTAGTCATGAGAAATCAGGGTGGGGCTGTGGGTCTGCACAGGAACTGGGTGACTATCCATTTCCAGTCGTTGTCTAGTGGGCCTGAGCAGCCCACTTTAATGTACGCGGCATACCCGTGCCTTATTGTTGCAACAGCATACGCACATAACACATGGGTCCACTTCGACAAACATCTCACAAAACATGTTCTCTTATGCGTGCCACCTAGAGTTTAGTCTGGCTCCATCAGACTACTACTCTCCAACCTACTACCAACCACCTTGCTGGCGGACCAATCAGGGTGGGCTGTAAGATGACGTTGAAGTCAAGTGCGTTTCAAAATGGTGGTAGAGCTAGATGAGCCGATTGGGTAAAGCGCTGTCACATGGGTTTAAAACGAAGTCTATGCCCAGTAGGAGGCGACGACGGTGCTCGCTTCCCCAACATAAGCGTGGCCAGACCTTATTGACCAAGTGAACATAGGGTCTGGTTACACCAGGCTACATGCAAAGAATCCTTGGCGACGTCTAAATATAACAAGCGGACATCTAGGACATTCGGTGAAATGTACCTGTTTTCCATCCACCTCGATGTCAGCGATGTAGTTCTCAAACACAGTGGGGACGTAGACCTCTGGGAACTGGTCCTTACTGAACACAATTAGTAGACAGGTCTTCCCACAGGCACCGTCGCCTACGATCACCAGCTTCTTCCTGATGGCTGCCATCTACAAAGGAGAACACACAAGAGATAGTCCACTGGTTATCGTCCTGCAAAACGGAGCTGGAACATGCAGTCTGGTGAACACCTCCCACATACCTGTTGAAAAGGTATCTTGACCAGATAATAGGGTGTAAAGAATAAAGAGGGAAAAGTGGTGATCTAGGATTGTTTGAGTTGCGCCGTTTTTCTCTTTCCGTTTGGTGGTGGAACACGCTTGGAAGTGCACTGCTCTAGATACTGGCACCTACCTACCAGCCTCTCATGCGCACACACCTCCAAATGTGCTGCAGTGGGATCTCACACACACACACACACACACCCACACAAAAGTGCCATCCCTGCAATATACAGATCAACAGCCATCCCACACAAATGACAATAAAGGAAAGAGGTGAAACAGGCTGGCAAGCTGCTTTCCGTCACCTTATAAAAGACAGAGACCAGCTTGCACTGAACACGACAAACATGGCTGTCAACTGTGTCATTTTACCGTAGGCTAGGAAAGGTTGTCTGTTTGGTTGGCTAATCTATCGGGTTCCATTGAAACAAAACACTTTAAATCCAGAACAGGTCATTGTTTTGGGAGACCCCATTACAGCATGGCTTAAAGTGCTGTAAAAAGGGTTGTTAAAATTATACTCAAAGAAAAACATCAATAGTCATAAGAGCATGTAACCCAGATTGTACCGCCTCAAATATTTTGGTTTTATTCCAGGTAACAGCAGCAACCCCTTTAAAATCAAATACATGTAATTCTTCAGCTCACCTTTCCTCACTTGCTGAGTGTGCGAGTGCCCCCCCACACACACACACAAAATCAGGCCAACGCTGTGTCTCTGGGGAGAGCCTCTGATACCAGGCTGCTGATCAAATCCATGCATCATACTGTCAGCATCTTAGGGGACATGAACACATCTGTAGCTACACAACAGCCCATAACCCTTTCCATTTGCTAATAGAGATAGATAGCTGAAGGGAAACCGAAAAAAATGTGTACATAAAAAAGAACTACTTGCATTCCTCCTAAAATGGAGGTGACCAAGGGCAGTGTGGGAGTGGGGGGCTCAAAGCTTGTTGCTTAATGTGTTCGTAGTAGCAACTTTCAAGAGATAATGTTCCTTACTGTGCTGTTGGTGAGATCCGTGGACCGGAGGACACACACCCCTTTCACATTTTAATCTCCAAACTAATTATTTATCTTCCTCATCACTCATTTAGTTTCTCCCTTAGCCAGAAACCAGCTTTATTGGCACAAGGAGGAGCCAATCCAGTCACACGCTCACTGCCTTCCAAAGTCAGTCACATAGTGCTGTTCTTGTTTTCTTCTCCGTAAACTTTACATATGCTTATGGATTATAGCACTCTGGTGTGAGGTGCCAAGGCACACACACACACACACACACACACACACACACACACACACACACCTGATAACAGCAAGTGTTCTTAATTAATACTTAAAGTACATGAATTCTCTAAAATTACTTATTCTAAGCCCATGTAATGGAGGGCACCCGCAACAGCCACCACTTTTGCTGTAGCACACACTTGTCATGCATTCAAGTCCGTGGCCGATGAGCCATCATGCAAGCCAATTAGGGAGCAGCTTTAAAATAAATGGCTGACATATCAGAAGCATTGTTATTGCTGATGTTATCTGAAAAAGAAAGTTAGGGGAAGGGGATTTTGCAGTGACTACTGCAAGTGAACTTACAAATTGCATTCAGAAACCACGTTAACTTGAATCAAATCTTTTTTTTTTAATCATTGAAAAGTTTGTTGCAGCATTGTGATATACTGCAGATTTTTTTTAATGTACCACACACATGCATGCCTTGTACTCCATGTTTGGAGTACTATCCCACATAACTCAGGTATTAGAATAAGTGTTTCCCCGCTCATAATTGCAACTTTGTCCGACCATTCATTAAAGTTGACCGATCGATCACTTTCAAACCGAAATTGCGATGAAACAATGAGACTATGCGATCAGACCATTGCGAGGCATGCACAGACGCTCATCTGACCCAATTCTTTGTAGCATCAATGCTTGTATAAACGTATGCCGTCCTACTTGTTTGACGGTAATTCTAACTAAGTATAATCACGTGAAGGAGAAACTAGTAAGAATGTGAGCAGACTGCATGTAGCTCCAATGTAATGTCAGAGCACCTAGTTCAGGATGTTACACAGCAATATAGGGAGTAAAGGCTCAGTGCTACACAAGTCATGACTCAGATGTGTAAAGTACGTGGGTCGCTAAAGGTGTGATAAGACTGCAGCACTTCCTACAGTCACATGACAACTTATGGGAGGTCAGTGAGCTTGACTTGGAACAAATACTGTAAGCCTCGTCATGCATAATGCTTTGTGTCATGTGGGGTACTAGCGAGAAAGGTCAAAGTTCTCATTCCACTGTCTGCATCGCAGTCCTTCATCTAGTCACGTCTCCAAAATGCTTTTTGTAAAACATTAGCCAGGCCTCCAGTCTTGTGTGCACCGGTGCTAACAACACAAAAGCCCTTATCGTCTTAAGTTTTTTCAAATAAGAGCTTATTTCTTCATGTACCCAAATTAAAATTACACAGACAGACAATCAGGCCTAATGAGAACTGCACTTGGTAAACCCAAAGTATATATATAAAAATTTAAAAAGCCACAGTACCAGGCAAGGCTAGTACAAACTAATTCAACAGGCCATGCAGAAACATTGTTACTGGCCAACGGTAAGTCATCAAACTATAGCAAGCTGAGAGGCACAGCCTAATGACTGCTTACAAACCCCCCGTTGTCAAATGAGAACCAATTGCATGACATGAAATCATGAAAAACTAGCGCAGACCGTTTCCACAGGAGGAAACAAACGGGGCATTAGTGTCCTGGGCGTTGACAAACCGATTCTTAAAAGCAGGCAATGCAGTCACTGCAATGATAAAGAACAGGTCAAAGAGAGTTCACACACAAAGTTGTATGAGTGTGTGTGTGTGTGTTCTTGTGTGTTAGGAGGAGGGTATAAGCTGAAGAATGTCTCACCCACTAACAGGCCCACCCCATCCACTAAAACACACATCACCCCCTTCCCCCAAACAGCTTTCTCATTCTCTCAAACTTATGTTATACCCTTGACTTTACCTTTAGCTTCATAACAAGTTTAGTAGTAGACTGCCACAAGATAGAAGCCATGAAGATAAGCACATTAACACTATGCACGACTCACTGGCTGAAGTGCCGTCAATAGGCGAATGAATGCTGCATTCAACCTGCAATAAATAGATACACTTCACTAATCAGTGGACACGCAGGGATCCAATCAACTTTTCTAAGTCACTCAGGGTGATATCTGATAACAGTCTGCAAGTCTTTGACAACTAGACTTAACATGGTCCACTACGCCTCTTAAGGATTAAGCAGTAGACAATAGTTGACATTCTAATGTTGACTCCATTGCATATGCAAGACTACAAATCACCGGCTAGACATGAACAGCTTCTAGATGCCCAGCCTACTGCAGTGACTAGGGCTATAGCTCAGGTATTTCTCTAATGAAGGAGAGCTGGACAACACTGTTCAACATTAACCAGGTCTGACTCAACCACACAGCCATACGAGTTGTCTGGCTGAGATTCCACTACTAGCTGCTGTTCAAGTGAAGATCGCAAGATGGACATTGTAGTATTAGAAACTTGTTGCAGACTTCAAGCTATAGTTCACGTTACCCTCTTCTCGGTTCCGCTGTCAGGTCAAGGCTGGGGTTCTCAGAGGTGAGCGGTGGAGGGCTCCTGGTCAAGGCCGGGGCTGTGGTTCAAACGAGGTGAGCGATGGAGGGCTTCTGGTCAAGGCCGGGGCTGTGGTTCTCAGGAGGTGAGCGGTGGAGGGCTCCTGGTCAAGGCCGGGGCTGTGGTTCAAACGAGGTGAGCGGTGGAGGGCTCCTGGTCAAGGCCGGGGATGTGGTTCACAGGCGGTGAGCGGTGGAGGTCTCCTGGTCAAGGCCGGGGCTGTGGTTTACAGGAGGTGAGCGGTGGAGGGCTCCTGGTCAAGGCCGGGGCTGTGGTTCTCAGGAGGTGAGCGGTGGAGGGCTCCTGGTCAAGGCCGGGGCTGTGGTTCTCAGGAGGTGAGCGGTGGAGGGCTCCTGGTCAAGGCCGGGGCTGTGGTTCTCAGGAGGTGAGCGATGGAGGGCTCCTGGTCAAGGCCGGGGCTGTGGTTCTCATGAGGTGAGCGGTGGGGATCTCCTGCAAGCTGTGTGGCAGCTGGAAGCAGCTAGCCATGGATGAGAACAATAGGGAAGAGGACAGAGGAAGAACCAAGCAACACAAGCCTGAAATAGGACAAAACCACTGAGACAGCCGCCCCCCCTTCCCCCGCCCACAGTGCTTGGCTCAGCAGTGGACCAGAGATGTAGCCGCACCCCCTCCCCATGCCTTCACTGCAGTTCAAACATGCAGGCAGGGAGACTGGCAATATGGAGGAGAGATGGCAGGAATGATAGAGGCATGGGAATATGGTGAGTCTGTGTGTGTGTGTGGAAGTGGGAGGAGCATGAGGGAATTGTGACAGGTGCCTGAAATCATAACATATTTAGGCCGGATGTTGGCGACGTTTAGATTAATATTCCACGTGTTTGAAACAAATACGTGGGGTGCATTTGGGGAAGAAATTATCAGATTCCTTTAAAAAGCAGCTGTGCGCACACACACGCACGCGTGCGCAGCTGACTCGTTCTCTGTAGCTCTCATCCTTCCCCCAATTGTCCCCCTAACTCTCTGTAGATACGCTGCCCTCCCCTAGGCTGCTGTTCCCAGCCTGCCCCTGTCTGCACATGGCCCTGGCTCTTCCTGTGTTGCAGCAGTGTGATGTCACCACCGGGGAGCTAATGTTCAGGGGCCGTATTACAGAAACTTCCCAGGGCCATGGAAATAACACTAATTCATCCGCCTTAAAGTTAAGAGCCCATCCTTTTGTTTCCTTATATTTTATTGGTTTAAATTCATAATATATTTAAAAGAAGTGCTCCGTTAGATAATCTGTTAAAAGGAAGTAGCGTCGGTTGCTATGTAACAGACACACGATGTTGGATTGGGTGTTTAGGATGTTCTAACTCGAGATAAGATAGGATGAAGGTAGATAGGATTTGATTCTGTAATATCAAATTGGGAAAATAGCCTATTTTTTTCATCCAATCCTTACTTACAGCATGTCTTATGATAGGAGGTTTCTGTAATATGGCCCCAGGATCCTTAGGGCACGCGCACGCACACACACGCACACACACACACACACACACACACACACGTATAACTGTAGGTTGTCCATTCTATATTAACTGTAAATGGTCCCTTCCTTATAACTGATACTGGGCACCAGCGAGAACACTGGTTAAGAGACTATGGCAGGGCACCAAGCATGCACCATGTGTGGCATCATCTTTTTAATAATAACAATACTAATAATCCCTTCCTTCACTGGCAGTAAATTAACTGTTGTGGAAACTAGTGTAGGGGCAGGGCAGCGGTTAGCAGCAGCTTTGGTTATGGTGGTGGTTAACAATGTTGGTGGCGTGGTGCCATGCTTTCAATCCATGACACGCCTAGCCTACCTGTATGTATCCTCGAGCAAGACGCCTGATAACTTGTAACTCGCTGGAAGTTACTATGGATAAAGAGGTCTGCTACAGTCACATTAATGTGCAATAATGGAAGGCAGCTCAAGCAATACACACAAGGGGGGTGGGGGGTCAACATTATGGGAGACTGGGGATTAGACGTGTGAATTGGCCTTTGGATCTACAGTAGACTATCGCTCAAAACAGGGCAAGGTAATAAAAGCTTTCAAATTGACCAGTAACTCACCTGTTCCAAGAATGCAGTGAAAATACTGTTGTGTCACAATAAGGCAAGACCAACTACACATGTATTTACATTAGCATACTATAAACATCTCATGAACCAGCATCCTTAAAATAAAAAAAAGTGTGACCTGACAATGGTCAGCCTCAATTTGAACGTGCAATCAGAAAACTAGAGCACGTTTTTTTGTTCTTATTTTTGAACATGAAAACATTGACCGCTGTGCACATAATTCACACACACGTCTGTTCTATACTATGGCATATTCATACAATATACCCGGATCTTATCACCAGTGTAATGTGTCAATACAAATCGCAAAGGTATGTTCAAGATCCACCGACGTTTCACCCGCAGCTCTGCCGCATAGATAGATTTCTTTATTCTCAATGTACCGATATCGAAATTCAGGTGGGATCAAAGAGCTGGCTCAATATAAAAATAGATAGTAAAATATATAAAATATACGTGCCAGTCTACTACCAACAACTAGTGTTAACTGCTTGATCAGCAAACAGCTGTTTTAAACAATGACATCATACACCCCCAGTAAGAGCACAAACGAGGACATTTGGAAGGACTGACCTACATCACAGGTGTATACAGGCTTGTCACTGTTTCAAATGTAAAGTGTGCGTCGCAGCTGAAGCAAATATTAATTATCTTTTAGGTTTGTCGTAATAAAGTTTTAGCCGAATATTCCGTTTTCGTCGTTGTAACATGTCAAGGAGTTGATCACGTAGCGAGGGTCCAGCAGTGGTCTCTATTCGCAAAGACGCTACCGTAACAGGGTGTGGTGACTAGCAAAGCAGAAAGGAATGTCTTCGAGAAAAAAATATTATTTAGAGCACGCCAATGGAGCAAACAAATAAACCGAAAGCAGATCAAAAGGAATACCAGTAGGTTTACAATTGAGTGTGATTTGAAATAAGTGGCACTGAAATAAGTGATTCTCATTGGGCAAATTGTTTAAAAAAAACTTTTTTAGCTGAGAGATTGAATGTTTGGTGCCCGTATCGCACACATAACGCTACTGGTAAATGCTGGTAGGCAAACTCGCCTATAATAGCCAACTACTATATCAAACATTTACACAGCTATACGACGAGGGTTTTACGTGAGTGTATCCTAATTTATAACAATTGTCTCAACTCGACAAGTTGTTGCTACGGATTTGGGATCCTCAACTCAGTGTCCACAACGCATCAGCCATAGCCACTTTCCCTCGAAACTTAATTATAAAGTCGAAAGCTCCGGAAAAAAATTGATAATATAACACACGCAAGCCTATATTAAGGTAAATTCTCACCTCTCATATGGCGTTTTCAAATCCTGGACAACTCCGTCTTTTCTCTTAAGCCGTGTCGCCCTTCCCTGATCGCAGCCAGCTCTAATCAGGGTGTTTGGCAGGAAGGAACGGTGACGTGCCATAATTGATCCCCCAACTATAACCATTCGTTCCTCTACTGTTTGGACTGCAACTTTAATAAAGAGTAATCTTGTTAGGATTTTGAAGTGGCAGATACATGCTTGTCAAATGTTAATTTAAAATATAAAATGTTGTCTACTTCTGACGCATAATGATCCGCTAAGAAATAAAAAATGAATAATGTACGTCTATGCCTACACTGCCTATTTTAATTGTAGGTTATACGCTACTAGACAAAACTACCGAATTATGCCAATTGTTGTTTTTCTATTATATGAAACAGTTATGAAAAAGAAAGTATAGGCTTATCCTGAGCTTCCCGCAAATTTAACAGGGGGAACACTTTTCTCACACCACCTGAACTGACCTACACAAATCCCTCCCATAAAATAGTTTAAGATTCTTGCGCCTCCACGCCATTGGCTAAATTCACAGTTCTGCCGTTAGAAACATGTACAGCCATGCCCATTTACTGTTAAATAATGACATCATCCGGGGAAGGGGTCTCTGTCCTATAGTTCTCATAGACATGCATAATTTACTGAGCATATATTAATATTTTGTATCCACCAACATTTTGCTGTAGCCTAAATAAAAAATGTAGGCTATGCTACAACTATTTTCATTCTCTGGTTTGTGACTTATTTGTATGTTCCATTTGGCTCTACATATTAAGTAACATTTTTTATAACTTATATTGCTTATGAAATAGGGAAATAGGTGTATGTTAGTCACAGCGTTATTCCTTATTCAAGACTGTCTAAGTGGCATTCCATCCGAAAGGTCACACAGGAAATCACGTACAAGGTATTTGCCATGGTTTTACAATGTCATTACTTCATCCTAACCAGGTGCTGTATATGCCTACAGCAGCAGCTTTAGGAAAGTGCAAGATATGTAATTAGTCTAGAGTATGAAATATGTGGCTATCTATTTAAAAGAAGCCAAGTGCCACCTCCCAGTTCTGACAGTATTTTATGTGTACTGTCTATGAGGGGGAGCTGTTGCTATTGGATGCATGCTGCATGAGTATATGTATGAGAAGTTGATTATTGTATTGCATGCCAATGCTGCAGGCAGGACAACATTAGTGATTAAACGATGTTTATCAAAATGGCCTATCTCTCACACCAAAGACAATTTGATGTTAAAACAAAGGAATAGGCTTACCATATACCTTTACATACATTTGTCAGCAAATACAATTCAGGTAACTGAAATGATCTATTGATGCTCTGCTCTCTCAGCCTCATACGTTTCCCTCTCCAGTCAATGCAGACAAGTAAACAGTGAACACATAATGGGACAATTGAGAACTATTGAGTCAGTAGAAGCTCCCCAGTACAAGATTAGAAAAGAGGGATGTCCCTATCATGGTCATTATTATTGGGGGACAGTGACACCTAGTGGTATTTATTGACTCCATACCAGATGCCACATATCAACGTGGTGGCATAAAATGTATGAATGAGGATGAGGATGAAAATAAAGACATCTAAGCTAAAGCCAACCCATCCTCCACACCATCATGAAATCAGTAGATCAAAATCCACTTTCAGGTTAACCAGTGCAATGGGATGAAAAACACATGCACATGATTAACAGCATCATGCTACCATGCCATGGCCCCATTATTCCCTCACTTACATATATCTGCTCATAGTGATCAAATATTCTACCACTTCTGACTTGGCCTAGGTTGAATAGCATGGCATAACATGGGACTAAATATAGGTCTGGTTACATGTACCTATCTCTCTCTCTCTCTCTCTCTCTCTCTCTCTCTCTATATATATATATATATATATATATATATATATATAATCTAAAATTTCAAGAATAATATGTTTTCTGTTTGTGCTAGCCACTGTTTTGAACACTTTTGTTATTCCTACTTTTGTCATGGCCTGCCTCAGTAAATCTACATTTGAATCTCATTCACTACAATACTGTAGAGTATGACTTTTAAATGCTCTTTTGTGAGGCTTTAAAATATAAATGTATCTATGTTCTTTGCTGCAATATACTTTCATATATCATATAGGACATATCATGTAAGACATACTTGTGGTGAGAAATGACTTCATAAAAATAAACTCGATTTCAATTGCATAAGAGAATAGGAGCTTGTTCCCCATTCCCTAAACTGTATTTAATCATACCCCATGGTGTATTTTCTTTAGTGTGCTAGTCTGTTGAGTAAAAAACACTATTGGGAGCATGAAAAGATTAACTGAACCCCCTTGTTACATTTCAAAGAAAGTG
Organism: Forbesichthys agassizii; assembly: GCA_026546735.1. Classification (NCBI taxonomy): domain Eukaryota; kingdom Metazoa; phylum Chordata; class Actinopteri; order Percopsiformes; family Amblyopsidae; genus Forbesichthys; species Forbesichthys agassizii. Next base: position 20,279 of record JAODLL010024915.1, read on the forward strand.
CTCCCAAATTGACGGCTCTGCAAATATAATCATTATTCTCACGCAGGTGTTGCCACTAAGGAAAGACACGGTTTTATGTGCAAGAGAGGAATGAGGAGGGATATAGGGAGGGGTGGATGGAGACTATAGCAGGTATGAGTGAAAGGTTGAAGGAGAGGAGGCATATATTAATGGACACAGTGCTGTCCCAGAGGCAGCCAATACAAGTGGACTGAATCACTTTCTGTGAATGTTCCTCTTTCCGCAGAGATGTCCCTATAATCCATAGGGACATGTAGCTCCATCTGTATGTACAAGACAAATGGATCCTGACTTCTTGCTGTCAAGGCAGTTCAAACCTGAATGAATGTGAGTCCAAGCAAGGCATTTTTTCGCGAGGCAGCCCTTGTTCACGGGGGCTTGAAAAACAATTGCCCCACACTTGTACAAGCTTTACAGGGATGAGTGTCCAAGGTGGACATAAAGATCAGAAACTCAAAAGACAGCAAATGTATCATCCTATTTCACCAATGTCTGATACCAGCTGCGCTGCTCCAATATGTAAAGCTAAAGCCATGCATCTGTCAAAGCCCACTAATCCAGTTTCTGTGCAAGTAAAGGGGGTCAATGTCAAGTGCTCTAATGCTTTAGAGTGCAAGCTGCAATAACCTGTATGATTCTATAGGTTGGCCCTCTCTCCATATGTCTGTCATTATCTCTCTATACACGATCTCTCTCCAGTAATTGTGCCACGTATGTAGCATGCAAATAGACAATGCATTTGCAGAAAAGAGAATATGTGCCTGATCTTTCCCTGCATCAAACCCAAAGCTGCTTGTGAGATTTACTGAAGGCGAGATGGTGGTGCTAGGAGACAATTCACATAATGAGAGAGAGAGAGAGAGAGAGAGAGAGAGAGAGAGAGATAGAGAGAGAGAGAGAGGATTAAAAAATAGGAGAGGAAGAGAAGAAAAAAAGATCCATGTTCCGGAACAACATAATCCCAGATTTTTATGGCTGTTGTTTTCCAAGAAAATCCTCTGTATTATGAGCAGCTGTGGCATCATAGCGCTGGTATCTCATTGTCTCCAGACTGCAGCAGATGACAAACTCAACCTGTGACCTTGCTGCTCAGATGAATAAGCACAAGTCAAGAGAGACGGCTGTTTGTGTGTGTGTTTGGGGAGAAGGGGGTGGGGGGTAAAGTTCTGAGTTTCTAAGGGTAGCCATGATCTCTGTCTATGATGTGAACTATGCTAACATTACTGATGGCTTTCTTTGGTATAGTTGAACAATATATTTTACATTTAAAGGTGCTGAAAATGTAAAATGTCACGTCGTTATTTTATTATTTTAATGCTTACATTTAGTAACGTATTTCATGTTTAACATATTAACCATAAAGTATAACTGCACTGTAAAATATGTTTTTTGGGCTGTAAACAAAGTAATATGATTGATTTGTGATGAGAACCATCAATGCTGGTGTTAATATTGACATATAAATGTAACTGCACCCCAGCTCTGAGCCTGACTCCACCCACTACTATGAACTTGAGAAATGCTGAAACCATGTGAGTGGAGGTTAGGGGAGGGGCTGAGAGTGGGACCCCCATTAACACCATTAACATTTGAATTTGAATTATTTTTCACAGATATGACGACGTGTTGATCCGTTCAAAAGCCATAAAATGACGATTTTTATTCAAACAGGAATTTTGGGTGGCGTCAGGCTCAGATCTGGGGTGCAGTTACACTTTAATTTTAACATACAAACATGTGAAATCCTGCTGTTTGATCTAATCTGGCACTGCAGTAAAAAGAAAGCTATCCTTCACTCTCAACCTCTCTCTATCCAGGAACAACATGTACAGAAGCAAATCGCAATGGCACCATGGACGACCGTGTTTGGAAAAGAAAAGGTGGAGGGCCATCGATTGGGTGGGCATGTCATCCTCATGGTCTGTTAAGAGTGAGCCAGGCATGTATGTCTGATAAATTAAGGACGGTCTGTTCCATAGAGGCCCATGCGAGACAGCAGGTGCTTTGTCCCCAATGGGGTATTCCTATTGTCCCATTGTCCCATCATTGGCCACACTTGGCTGGGATGGGAGGAGAGAGCTACACAGATCTACTGCAGAACAGAGGAGGACAAGGAACTATGTGTTGACACCATTATTTCCATTTCCTCCATGACGCAATGTGGCTCCGTGATTGGCTGTGACGCATGCTACTGTCGTGATCAAAGCAGTGTACTGGACTGGGAGAGCATTTTCCGCTTAACACTTCTGAGAATATTTCGTTATAGCTAAAGGCTTTAAGATTCTTAGTTCACACAAACGCTTGAGTTATATATCACTAAAGTGGCTGTGTGAACTAGATTGTCTTGCATGTTTTTGTGTGTTAGCATTATCTGTATGGCATGTATGGAAGTGGATAGGCTACATGGATTATACATACAGTATACACATTATATGTAGTGTATGGAAGTGGACACAAGGATAGTTGATTATACTACAATATTTGATAGGTGGAAAACGTGTTGTATTTAGATTTTTACATGAGAATAACCTGCCAAAACAGTATTAGTTGAACATTATCTGACTCAATGTGGCCTGCATGTAACAACTTGAATCATCATTTTTTATTTTTAAAAGAAGAACCAAGTGATAACGGAGCAGTGGAAGCTCTTTGTAGAAGGTTAGTAATGGAATTTTAATGGAGCCAACCGTAGAATAGTTAGCACTAATGAGAGACGAGTCTCATGCAAAGCTCATCTAGCTTTCATGCTCCTATGCAATGCTATCAATTAGCAATGAGGGTGGAGATTGAGCTTTCATGCTTAGTATCGATGTCGGAATTTGTCCGTTTGAACAGATACAGCTTTGAGTGAAAAATAGGGAAATCGAGTAAGTAATTTATTGAGAAAAGTTAAGCTGCCATATGTAACCGCACCCCCGCTGCTGTCTGAGATATGACCAGCTCTGTCTTTCCCGCTCGTTTTAAGTGATGCGTAAGCGCAACGTCTCATGGCGCAGCTTGCGTTATTATTTCTAAGAAGCTTCTTGAAGGAGCTTCTCGAAGAACACTTTAAATGTCCTAAGTAATGACTGCCGATTGCCAATGATGACGTGCAAAGGCGCAGCCAGATGCATGAAAGCCTAAATATATTTGGACGTAGAAAATATCCAAATGTAAAAAATAAAGAAGATGACCAACTGTCACGATGTGACGCCTTTAAAAGGTTTGTAATCCGAAGGCTGCGGATGAGACGTTGGCAATACACACAGGTGACTCCCTGGGGGGTTGTGATCTCGCCAGGGAGGAAAACGGTATAACAATCAAACAATGAGGAAGACAAGAAAGCCTGCCATGGAGAATGTCAGAGGAGTGTGAGATCAGGAGCTGCCATCCAGATGGAGGACACAACAGCAGCCATGCAGCTAGCGACAACAACAGCGACAGCTACACCTTCCAGCAGCTGCCTTTCATATGCTAATGCTGGTATTAGCGCCTGCCAATGCTGCATAGAAGTTTGTGTGTGTGTGTGTGTCTTTGTGCAGATATTTGTGTGAGGTTGGGTTGTGTGTACTCTGTGTGTGGGGACGTGTGTGGTGTGTTTTATTATAATTATTATTTTTTTTATTGTGTGTTTTGCTAACACACCTGTTAAATAAACAATGCCAGCTGGTGTTATATGTATTTTTATTTCATGTCCATAGTGAAAGGATAGACATGTAATAAACATGTAATACACATGTACTACACATGTAACCACTTACATATGTTGTGTTATGTGTTTCATACCACCCTCTTCAATGCAGATTCCATATACTAGTTGGCGTTTGGCAAACTTAACTTAAGGGAAACATGGAGGACATACATCTGATTGCATGTTGGCTGTACACTCATTAAAACCAATGAATAGCTGAATGGTGTGTAGAGATGCTGTTAACTAAGGCATAGACAATACCCAATCCTAAACAAAGAACATCAATTATCCCACACGCCGACAATTGTCCCTATTTCTCCATGTTTTGCTAATTTACCATTCAGCCCAGAAATGGAAGGAAATATGTTCCCTCCCACATATGGGAATGTGATTGAACTATTATGCAGTGTGTGTGTGTGTGTGCGTGCGTGCGTGCGGGTGTGCGGGTGTGTGTGTGTGTGTGTGTGTGTGCGGGTGTGTGTGTGTGTGTGCGGGTGTGTGTGTGTGTGTGCGTGTAGGTGTGTGTGGTGGCACGAAGCATGGCGGTAACATGGTTTCTAGCTTTGTATAGGAATCTCAGTCTCAGAAATGTACCAAGAAGTCTGATTAGCACCTTTCCAATCTGGCATTGGGAATCACTAACGTGTGTGTGTGTGTGTGTGTGTGTGTGTGTGTGTGTGTGTGTGTGTGTGTGTGTGTGTGTGTGGGTGTGTGTGTGTG
>JAODLL010024926.1:2647-24687 GCA_026546735.1 Forbesichthys agassizii
AGAGGGGGGGGGGGTAGAAAATGCAGTCTGGTTCCTGTAAGGAGGAAGGTTAGCTTCCCAGGGAACTATATACTGCTCTGTCCTTGAAACCCACATGCGTGCCTCACTCACACTCACACACACACCCTACGGGCAGAAAAACACCATGCTCACAGCAGTCACATAACAGGCACACCTACTGTATAAACCACCAGCTAATTTTAGATGCAACTTGAGAGTCATACTCCTAACTTACAGTAATCAGTGTCCCACGTTGCCCACCACACAGGTATCCACTCTAAGACAGCCTCTTTGCAAAATAAGTTTACCTTGCCTGTTGGGTCTATTAATTCTGATACTCCCTTGGGGAGGCTCAGCCGAGACGTTTGTAAGGTTTCTCAGGTATCTGAAGATCGTGGCTTCAGAAGTAATTAACAACACCAAATAATATAAGAAATGCACACTTTGCAAAATACGTTTACCTTGCCAATAACACATCCTAAAGCAGCTCTCCAAAAATAAGCATGCACACTCAAACACAGAATGGATGACCATTTAGCTCTGCTCAGACAATTATATCTAGTTGTCTGTTACTGGTTATTTAAACCTGTTTCTCACATAGGTATGTATGGATTATTTAAGATCCCTTCCAGGCATAGCCACCACCTTCAAAGTAAACACCAGTTTAACGATGATGTCACCTGTTTTTCTGCAGGGACGTGACCCAACTGCAGGTATATTCTGTATTCAAAGAGATGAAGTCACCAGAACAGGTTCAGTTTGGGAAAACCTTTGCTTGTAGGTAATCAGCTTGAGCAATACTGGATTTGAATCACCGAAACTGCATTATATGTTACATTTATTTAAATGAAAGGCATGTGCATTCGAGAACTGATCCCTCAAATGATGTTATCGAACAGACGTGACAAAGACGCCCCACTACTACATAGACACCTGCGCGCACGTGTTTGTGTGTGTGTGTGCGCACATGTTCCACTCACACATCTCCCTGCACCAGTCCGTAGACAGCATGTATGGTCCACCCAGAGAAACCCAGCAGGACAATGACCAACCCGATGATGACCACAGCAGGAAATCCCCAACCCAACAGGAAGTAGAGCAGGTGGTGGCGCTCCGTGTGTTCGTCATTCATCACCAGCACTTGCCAGAAATTCACCGCCTGGGGAGAACCAGACCAGAACACATTCACTACAGAATTCTGATTCAAATCGATTTTTTAATGATGTCGGACATTTTTATAGACATTAAGAACCAGTCTGGTATACAATACGCTTTATTCATTTATTTATTTTATTTATTTATTTAAAGTCGTGGTTTGTGTGAATGACATTGAAACAAAACATGCAATTAAACAGCTCACAAACACCTGTACAGTATATTTTGACATTGTATGCACGGCAGTCACACACTCAGGTCCAAGCATGTTCTAATAACTGTGTTTGCACTGTAATCAGACAGGCTCTAGACGTCTCATCTGTCTCAAACACTCAAACCTGCATTGTTACATAAGCAGCTTGTCCAAACACCTACTGGGAGCTGCGTGGACAGAATGTGCTCTGCTTTTGTCTCTCTCTCTCTATTTAGGGACAATGCACCCACACACAATAGGAACTCTAATGCCGTTGAAATGCCGTGTAGTGCCAGCTGAAAAGGGAGGTGTTCAAGAGGTCCTCGCTACGTCTGTGCTGAGCCAATAACACAGAATGCATTTATGGGAAGAGTGACATCCACTGTGGTGGCGGAGGGGAAAGCATCTGTCTTTATTTCCACTTTCCCACTGCCTCGGATCTGACAAGTAAAGCTAATGCTGAGAGGCAGGTCAGAGGTGCTCTTTTTCCCCCTCTCAGGTGTGACAAGCCAAAAATAGCTTCCTATAGCAAAGATGCTTGGACGTAACATCCCTTTATGTGATTACATGAGGAGAGGCTAATGGACCGTGGGTATTGTGAAGGTTTAACAAACCCCTTCCCTCCCCCATAAGATACGTAAACTCTGACCCTCCATAAACACTGCAGTTGCTCTGGTTCGCTCCCAATCCAGTTAACATGCTGTGTCGCAATTTATCGGAATAGATGTTAAACATGCACACATTATAGCTCGGTAATGTAACGTGTCCTGCTAGTAAAAATGTGTGACCGGTGGAGAGATTTGGCCTAAGGCTCTCGACGAGGTCATCGTAATTTGCTCCCATTCACTTATGCGCGTGCCACAACTGTTTTGTCTGACATTGTCCAGTGGCTGTGATAACAGAATAGCCTACCGGCATCAGACAACAACAGTAGCGTACGGGGCATGTGCAGAAGAACGTAACCAAGAAGTAATCCGGTTTAACAGTTTACATCTGGGGTGCCCAACTCCGGTCCTGGAGGGCCCCTATCCTGCATGTTTTAGATGTCTCCCTGCTCCAACACACCTGATTCTAATGAATGTCTTGTTATCAGTCTCTGCAGATGCCCATTGATTTGAGTCAAGTGTGTTGGAGCAGGGGGGCATCTAAAACATGCAGGGTGGTAGCTCTCCAGGACCTGGGTTGGGCACCCCTGGTTTACATGGTTATGTAACGGGTTATACTACCCCTCTGCTTCCAAATGAAATTTAAATCTGGTTGGGCCTTTCTCTTCCGATTGAGATGTTTATATGGAGCATTTTCTTTCGGGTTGGGCTTTTAACCCGATTCCAATCAGAATGGTAGGGTGTAAACGCAGCTAATCGTCCAATGGTCTTCTGGTCTACTCTCCATGTGTACCTAAACCCTTGTATCTCTTTAATTCCTCGGCAGTAATCATGTGTTATTATTGTTAAGCTATTGTGTTCTGCTATTTCCCTGGATATCCTGGTTACCACTAACACCTTTGTTATTCTAAGTCAGCTTACTGTGTTGTGCACTTGGTTCCAATCCCTTCTTACTATGTTACATCTACACAGACAAGTGTCACACATGTGTGTCACACACCTGAACATGAGTTCAGGTGTTGAGGATTTTGGTTCTTGAGTCAACAGGTTTGGCTGTTTGCGGGAAGTACCTTATTTCTAAACTGTGTAATGTATCATTGAGCGGAGATTGCTGTGACACCGTTCTCTAGAAGTGGACACTATGCACTCGGGCCAGGTTGGACAGCCCTGCAGTCAGGAGGACCAGAGAGACTGTATTTCGCTGACAAACTTTTTGATCTAGCCCCCTCCCCCCTCAAACACACATATTGCATCTAGCATCTTTTTGAGACAGGAGACTAGCATCCACTTGTTTCTGTCACTTAGCTAAAAGGAGGTGCTTAACTGATGACAGGAGTGTCAGCACTTTGTTAATTACTATGTATGGCTACTGGAGTGCACCACCATACAAAATACAGCTAGTGTGAATACTGTAAACATACCAGAAAAACATAACAGTGGCTGATGAACAATACAGATGTATTGTACGGGAAGTGAAGATAATAAAGAAGAGAAAGTTGAATGCCATAATAACAGGCTAGTGCAATGTCTAAAAGGTTACGCTGTTTGAAACAGTTTTGTATTATGTTTTTGTCCATCGAGTTTCAAGTTATTTCCTGACTGAATTAGCTCAATCACTACCGTGTGTGATTGTCCAAACCACTGTTAACTCCGCCAATCCGCCTTCTCACATTCCTAACACTTCAGTAACAGCACCGTGAAACCTTTTTGCAAAGAATGTTACCAATTACTTTATTGATTATCGGGAAAATATTGTGAATATGTGTGATATTGAATGTACAGCACGGGTATGTCCATGACTGTAGTCTCACTGCCCGTTAGCTAACTTGAGAAGCTTATCTAATAATATTTCACCAAAGCAATAACTTACGAGTCAGGAGAGATTACATTGACTATATAAACAACTATTATATTTTCCTACAAACGTCACAAAATGTTGGAAGGAGCCTGGATGGTGATGGAACCAAAGCAACTCTGTGATTGGAGGACAATAACAAGGAGGGAAAGCAGGAGGGAGGGAAATTAAGTTCATTTTGGGTAAAGTCTACTGGGGACGCTGTTGCGTGTATGTAATTGCTACATACAGTACTGTATGTGTGAGTGGCAACGCTATTCACGCAGGACAGCTGGGTAACTGTTGTTAAGCCTGGGGCTGTTCTTTTTGCTTTTGTTTTGTTTACTACTTATATGAGTACAGTATGTATGTTTAACATGCATCAATGAAGGATAACACAGCAGAAAAATAGCTACAGTATACATGCTAAGTCTCCCACAGAAAAGGGTCAGCATTAGTTCTTAGAAACTTGGACACTAAAAGGTAGTTACAGTGGCTGCTAAATAAATCTGTCAAACAACACATACCTAGCAAAGGTGTCGCTAAACTAAACCACCAATGTATTAAATAAGTGATGTAAGTGCCAAATCATCAAACAATAGAACATACTTTTTTGTTGTTTGGATTTTAAGTTCCGTTTTTAATTCTTAGTCATAATGTGTGTGTTACAGTTCACTTCCTAAGAGAAGAGTTGAGCGAACATGCAGGACTAGGGTTAGGACAATCTATGCATCTAGATAATAGATGTTCATGTTTACCACATTCCCGTCTTCTCCAGCAGGTCACAAGTCATCTATGCACTTCCCAAGGGATTTAATTTGGCTTAGAGCTGTGCCTATTTAGGCCGGCAGCTATTTTTTTGATTTAATCAAACACAAACCAATAAACAAAGGACATAGAATATATCTATAATTACAGGAGCTGGAGAAAGGATTTCATTGAAGGTACCAGTTTAGGGTAAAATGTCATGTCATACTATAGAGCCCAATGGACCTTCATCTTACTGCAATGTAGTAAGACTGCTTATTACATAAAGTGCAAGAAGACATATAAACCTGTTTATGCCCAGTCATGGGAAAAATAGGAGAGGAGAAAGAAATGTTAAGGTGACCATCACCAACAATATATCTCTACTACCAAAATAAGAATAACAAAACAAATTTTGTTGAATATAAAATATGACATTTTTAATATGATTCAAAATCTAAAACATCTGAATCAACACTCGTGAAATCATCTTGTAATATCTTAGTGGGTCCCAACTTTATTCATGTTTTCATGAATAAAGTTCATGTTCATTTTCACTTCCCAAAACTTCCACGTAAGGGCTACTCTATAAGCCAAGTAAAGGCACCTGGCTATGCAATGGACTACTGTCTGCCAGGATACACCATAGTAGTAATACTAGTAAAAGCAATGTTGTAACAGGTTGTAACCACCCATAGATATTATCATAAAAATGTTTTAAGCAATAGGAGGAAAATTACAAATATCACAATACCCAGACTTGCTAAAGGAAGCAGGTAAACTGATAAACAGAAAAAAGTGAACAGCCACTGCAAACATCCACAGGTGTTTCAAATCAGTTTGTTGTATTAGACCTAACGTGTCACATCCTAGGTACAACAAACGTGCCAGGTGAGTCTGGGAGGTGTCAATCACGTCTGACTGTACGCCTGTGCCCTGAGGTGACGTCTGATCAGCCACCCTTACTCAGGAATAATTGGTTATCATAACCATTCAACACAAGCTTCCAGGCTAGACAGGAATAAAGACTTGCTTATGGTAGTACGTCTGAGTCACTGATGATTACGAACCGCTTTAGCAAGTACAGTATGTTTCCAGCTTTAGCGGTTTTTCTCCGTTGAACTCTGCCCCACATATGGCTTCACCGTGTCTGTCCTAAATGTCATAGACCCCTAGCTAAAATGAGAACTGCAGTATTCTAGCTGGCATGTCAGCACTGCATGTTACTTAGTGTAATTCTGCTGTTACCTGTATGAGCATCCATGAGAATTGACTGAGGTGGAAGTAGTGAGTGAACAGGGCCAGTGCAGCACAGCTGTCCTGCGAAAACAAATGGCCGCGGAATGCAGACACCAGGAAACAGACCTGCAGACAGACAGATGCACATAGAGGTGAACACACAGTTCTTTCATGCTTCTGCACCTCAGTAAGTACTTAAAGACATCTAATAGATATGCAGCTGGCTGCTTTTCAAACATAACAGAGTTACATACAGTATACATGTATACACACTTACGGTATATCAAGTTTAACATCACGTTTACTGATCAAATATACAAACAGAGCAGCAATGAATATTAGTGACATGTTATCAAGGTGGAATGTATACATGAAAATGACAGGCAATATTAAATAAACTGTGCCAAGATGGAGATATCTTGCAGACCTGTTACTGTACATCACAATGCAGCAAGCCCCAAAAAACACATCAAACAAAGCACTGACGAAAGGTCTCTAACCGACTCCTCAATTGAAAAGTGTGTGTGTGTGTGTGTGTGTGTGTGTGTGTGAGTATGCATATAAAACAAAAGATCACAATGTACTGTAGTCAGGTGTTTGAGGTGCGCTTGCATGTGTACCGTATGTGTACTTAAGAGAGCCGGAGAGAATGATGGGAAGGGTCTGTGCCACACAGGGTGTAGTGCAGGTAGACAAACCCATGAGGCCAGCTGATAACACTGCTGCTCTGCTCGACTGGCCCTCCCTTCATTAACCTCTGGCACACTCACGCACATACAAAGTGGTGCCAATCGTTACATAACCCCCTGCTGCTATAGGCTCTGTGCCAGTGTTAGGGTCAAAGGGAGAGAGATGCAGGGGTGGTGGTATAGGGAGGTCAAAAAGGCTGGAAGTAGCACATCTGGAACTATAGAAAGAAAAGAATATCAAGTGCAAGCTTTGTTCTAGCAAAACAGTTAACATAGGGTCTGTGATAAGATTGAGCACTAGACTTGCACTTTCTCTTGGCCTGCCTGCCTGCCAACACATCTGGCATTGTTCCCCCGTCAAACATTTGACCCTTACATCTAAAACAGACAAATTGTGCAATGCCACAATGTGGGCGGAGGCCATCTTTATGATGATAATATAGCTCCCTCTGCAATTAGCAAATGGTAAATAGCCAACTTCTGGCTGAAATGGCAAATTCCAACCAATAGATTAGCGAACGATGCCATAATTGTTGGCAGGCAGCTAGACCAGGGGAAACTTTACGGCTGACTTTGTGTGTGTGTGGTGATAGTTCTCTAGGGTCGATATCAAAATCTCACTGAGGGTGGTTTATGTGACATGAATCACTGTGTTGTAGTGTGCGTATGTCTGTGTAAGCTATTCCGTAATTATGGCACATTCTTGAATACATTTGAGAGAGAAAATAAATGACCCTGTTCAAGCTGTGGTAATTAATCCTCATCCTCCACTCCTTTAAACACTGCACATGTGTTTGTGCGTGCATGTGTCCTGGGATACCGTACAACAATAGCTACGCCATCCAGATACATTTACTGCACCAAGACTTGCTGCCATGTTGCTGTCTTGATCTCTATCAGCTCTGCCAGCACAGTGGGCAATAACAGAAACAGCATCCTTACACACAGCAACAGCAAGGCTTCAGCCAAAGCATTGTGACACCTGATGTTGTCAGCAGGTTTAGAACTGTTTAGATCTCTGTTCATATATAAAAGCTTGTGATATTGCCAATGAACCTCAATGTACATTACAACACACATTGCAATGTACTGCATATGTTCACTGTATTATATCGTATGTCTATGCAATTGTCTGTATATTACTCTATTAAGGTTCTTCATAATTTTGGTTAACATATTTTCATTAAATGTGAACAATGTTTACATATTACTCACATTAGGTTTATTATCATTTTCTGACTACTTTCCTGTACGGACATTCTGACTAGGCTTGGCACTTTGGCGCTACTATTTTTTTTTAATTTGCATTGCTTTTAATGTACAGCACTTTGTGAACTTTGTCTGTGAAAGGTGCTCTATAAATAAACTCTACTTACTTACTTACTTACTTGCTTACAACTACATGCAGTAATAGTCATATTAGATGAAGCAAAATTACATTTCATTATTAAGAAATGCTTTGTGTTTTCCCCATAACTGAAACAAGTTGCGCTGCATGGAAATTCACAAAATAAGGCTCTAATCATTATTTTATTCACAAGCAGTCAGTTAACACCTTCAAACCAAACCCCCCTTAAATAAGACCAGGCTAAACCTTAATGGCAACAAACTAACAACTTGACAACACGGGCATTTTGCTTTACTTCACGGTGCTATAGCAACCAGGTAATCAACTCACGGTATGTATGCTTAGTACTTACAGTATATGACCTAGTTCCTGTAGTCAACATACTGTACAAAACAAACAATGGCAGCTGGGGGCTGCCCTCAAACCTTCCCATGTTAAGCCTTCACACAACATCCACTTTCCTCACGTGCCCTTCTGCTTTCTTTTTAGTGGGGATTTTCCCTAGTTCCTCTCCCAACATTTTCGGAAACTCCAGGCGGACCTGAAGTGTCATTCCTGGGTTTTCCGTCTCTCTCTCTCTCTCTCTCTCTGCCCACCCCCTTCATTTTGCCAGGTTATGGGCAAAGTGTCAGGCCCTTTTTAGAGTACAACACTGGCAAGGTCTGTATCCCTGCCACGCTAGCAGGACATGAAGGTTGTGAGTGGGAGGGCTGCTTACAGGATGGAAACTAGCGTCTGAAAGCAGATCAGGTAGCTGCTTATGGGGCGGCAGGGGGTTGGGGTTAGCCCAGGACAAAGCCACACACACACACACTGCCAATCACCTCACAGGGAACACAAGAGCGGAGCAATACACAGCATGGCATGTGAAATGTGGCTGTGTTAGCTGATTTAATACATCCTTTCAGCTCCTTTTAATAGACGCCATAATGGTCGCTGTACATGACCTGATCCAGCCAAAGATACAGCAGAAGGATGAGGTGTGCGTGTGTCCTCTATTCTCTTGTTGACTATCTGAAATGTAGTGGTGCCATAATGATTGATGGCACCTATATCCAGTTATAAAGACTATATAGGACAGTAAAGATACTGATAACGTAGATAATGCAGGACTACCAGCTCTCTCTCTCAATTCAATGTATTGGCATGACAGTTCAAATCTCTACTTCATTATCTATTTAATGACAGTCTGAACTGGTTTGTTATCCGGCTCCACCTGCACAATATACATTACATTTGCTCAGAAACCTATGAAGAAGACTCTTTATTTGGAGCTGTGTGAAATGCTTGAAATAATAAAACCAGGAAATGTATCCTCTTTTTTGCTGCTGTTGAGGATTTATGGCGCAGTTTAATTATAATGATCATGCAAATAAGGCAGAATGTGCTTTTGATATGTCATGTTATGACGTTATGAGTATATGTGGTGTAGAATACTTTTCTGTGGATGATTATGATGTTTAGCTGTTATCAGTAATGGAAGCTTGATATAATTTGGCAAGCAATAACAGATGTGTTATCTCATCCTCTGGCATCCCAAAAAGTGATGCTGTATTCTTGAGGAAGATTCTCTTTTCTCAATCATTTGTCAACACAGGTTTGCTGTCAATGTGTCTTCTACTTTCAAAAGCAGTGTCAGCCAATGTCTGCATTGCACCCTATTACCTTTACTTAAAATGCACAATTGTGAGCACATTAGCAATTATAAAAGAAGTAATTGAGTCAATTTAAAAGAATCTTAAAGAATCTTAAAGAACAACAATAAAACATACATACTGTACATGAGGACTTACACATCATATAGGCAAAGCCACACTGTCACTTTTCACTGAAGCTCAACAGTAATTCCTTAGAATTACTTGTAGATTGAACTACTGTATCATCAGCTAGCCCAGACTGACATGTAAAGAGGAGCAAACTGTAGAGAAATCAGGATAAGCAGGCTATCAGTGAATCAAAGAATGGTATTTTATCTCCACTAATAGCTCAGGGCTTTTAAGGGTCCCAATGGCCCCATAGGCCAAGCATAACAAACCCTGGTAGGTCTACATATAATATTATACATAATATTACATGTAGGCCTAACAGACCAGGCATCTTCACTAGTGAGGCTCTGAGCAGACACACGGTAGCTGGTGTGAAAGCAGTAGACATGTGTTATTCTGGCTTTATTAGTATTTATTATTCAGACAGTAATCAGAAGCTGCATTATCTCATTAATTATTGATGTATAATCAGGTCATACCCTCTAATCACAAATCATCAGCTGTATGGATGTATAAGAGTATGCATGTATCATGTTATGTTATCAGGCTGCTGTTGGCCAATATAGTTCCTTTAACTGTGGCTTGCCCTGAGCTATAGACTCAATAGACTGATATCTGTGTGACAGAACTCTGGGTTCAGGTCAGTGGTCCTCAAGTAATTGTGTAGCAGCCTTTGCTGTGTGCAACAATACTACACTGCAGGTTGGCAAGTGGAGACTAGGCAGATGCAGGTAGGTGCTGATTAGCATGAGCATGCTAACAGTCTGTTATCAGGAGGTTGACCCAGGGTGGGGAGATGACGTGGCTGTAATTAGGGTCCTATCTATGGCCCCAGCCACTGGGTCTCCTTCCTTGTGGGACACACCTATACAATACAGTCGGAGTCGACCTGTCTAGACCCCCCCTGGCTACACAGTAATCCAAAGCAGTGTGTGTGTGTGTGTGTGTGTGTTGCAGGTGCCAATGTGCGCTCCTATGCCTGACAAAACAGCTACCAACGAAAGCACACACCCGCAAAAAACACTGAAATCCCTCTAATTTATGATTGTTAAGTACAAAGATTACATATCCAGACACTGCTTCACATAGGCCTACAAAGGTTTGCCCACACACCCAGAGGGAGAGATAGAATGAGAGAGAGAGAAATTGAAAGAGAGATATTGAGAGATTGAGAGAGAAAGAAAGAAAGAGAAATAAAGAAAGAGAGAGCAAGAAAGAAAGAGAAAGAGAGCGATTGCTATCTGTTTAACTGATACAGTGGGAGCACCAGGGTAGGACAGGGCATTAGGGAGAGACTCTCCCTCTATGGAATGCTTTGTGCAGCTTTGTCATGAGGACCAAAGCCCTTGGCCCCTGCTATTGGTCCATCTCCAGAGCAACCTGCCCAATCAGAGGGCTCCCCTTTGTTCAGTGTTTCTAAAGCACATGGGATGCTGTCAGTACATTGTTGCTATTGTTGTTGTTTTTGAATGAGCTGAGTTTTGTTATCAGTGCTAGCTGTGTTGCTGACTTGGGAGAAGTTGCACTTGTCTTCGGAACATATATGGAGGTTTATAAGTCCTGCAAATGTGTCATCTGTTTTGCAGCCATCTCTCCAGTTCCAATGATAGGGCAATGGAGGGAGTATTAACTTATCAAGCACGAGTGTTGTACGGGTACAAACCCATACCCCAAAAAATCCACTGAAAATGACTTTGAATTAGAAACTCCAAACCATTCAAAACAGGATTTAATAAAACGTTTGCCCATATATCAAATGACTACAAAAAAGCATAATTATACCGTATAGACTCAACATGATGTGAGAGCAGAATGTCTGCGTAGTGCAAACACAGTGCAATGTTGCCGAGGTGCATGCTTTTGATGCAGCCCCCCCCCCACCCCCCTCCTCCCTGTTAGTTGTACTATTAATCAATAGCCCAGAGTGTTGACGCTATAGTGTACCAACAGAGGCTAAAAATAGCATCTGTCTGCAACCTTACAATACTGGTGGAATGTGGCTCTTGCTGCTGAGAGCCTGTACTGTCGCCATCTAATGTGGTCACACATGCAAACCTAAACGCTCATCTTGCACCCCTCTCTCTCTTTCCCTCTCTTCCATCCCCTGCACCAGCCTTCATCTGCTATTCTGCTGCTCCTCCTCCTCCTCCTCATTCTGTTCCCCCACCTCCCCCCTAGCAGCTACCGGTCTGATCTAGCTGGCTCCAGCCTCAGCCTGCATCCTGGGTGTTTCCTCAACGCCTTTGTTCGGAGGGAGAGCAATGGCAGCTCCGTCCTTCAGTGTGTTATTGTTTCTCATCACTCCCTCGACACAGCAGCGTCTTGCTTCAAAATGTGCCCCCAACTTTTTCACCCTCACCCGCCGCAGTTCCGTCGCATGTCCACTGAGGGCGGATGACATTAAAGCATGCTAGCGCACGTGTCGTTCATTAGGGAACAATAACTACATTAAAGAAACAGCTCAAATGTTTCATTTTCTAATCGGACGAATTCTGCGCTCAAATACATGACGGCCTTGACAGCCTAGAGCATTTTCCTCTGTGGTGAAGCGTGTGTCAGTATTCCCTTATGAAGTATACATGTAGGCCTTCCAAGTGTACATGTGAACATATCCCTGGTCTTCTGATGCTGTATTAGTGCGTGCGTGCGTGTGTGGTCTATATGCAATCCAATCCGGACAGCCAGTCACAAGAATCCAGTCACCTATGGCTGGTAGAGTAGATGGGTTAGTAGGCCAGTGGGGATGGGGGGGGGAGCTTGGATTAGTGTGGTGACTTATGATTGGCTGAAGAAAACCAGAGCAGCAGTGCGTGAGGGGCTACACGGTCGTGTGCGTGTGTACGTGGGGTGCGGGGGTTGAAGCACGAGACAGTGAGGTGGTGTCTGAGCGAAAGAGAGAGAGAATAGAGGGAATAAATGCCTTAATCACATTACTGATAGGACAGAACATAATAAATGCCTGGCCGTTTTATTAAGTGGAATGCGAGGCCACTGATAACACTCCTGCCTTCACAATTGTGAAACATGTTTTGCTCTTCCTCAGTTAGAAAAGAAAAATGCTCATCTTTATTTTACACCAAATTTTAGGATTTTCAGAAGTTACAACTACAATTGTCTCTGGGTCAATTATTAAATGACACAAATGTGCTAGTATATGTGGAGGTTTTGTGGTAGGATTGCGTAGGTAGTGCTAAGGTTAAAGCCTCATGATACAGTAGGTCACATCTAGTCTCACATTTTGTCAGGAGACCTATAATCCCCGGAAAAGAGACGAGTCACATCGACAGCAGTGTGACTGGTACTCCACACCAGAGCATGTGAGCTGAGCAGAATTGTAAGAGTGGGGTGATCCCAATTTGACTGGAGCGAGAAGCGGAATTTGAGCGGGCGATAAGGCTAACGCTCAATCAATCGCTCAAGTACCGCTCCGATCTTTGCGAGCAGCCAGTCACGAGGTCAGGTCATCATATTGTAGCTGTGTGATCATAGCTTGTGATGTATGGTAGTTTTAATACATGTAATTATACCTCTAACCTGTGGTTGGCGCTGTCTACCTAGGGAAGGTTAGACAGCTATACCTGTAGTGAAGTGTAAGCAAAGGATAAGATATTGTGTGCTTGTTGGCAAGGTCTCCATGTTCTTATTCAAATTAAAATATACAACATACATGATAGGCCTACATCATCACTCAATTGTACGGGTTTGTTTTGAATTATTACTAAACAAAAATGAATGGAGCAAATTTAGAGTGGTAATTTTGTTTCCTTTGAGCGAAGAGCGGTTTTGAGCAGAGTGGTATGGAAAGATTGAAAGAGGTGGAGCGGAGCATAGACTTCACTCTAAGACGGGTGGGATTTCCAACCGCTCAACTCCGCTCACATTCTCTGCTCCACTCATTACAGTATTTTCCTCTGTGATAGCGTGCTAGTCTGCCGAGCTGTTTAAAACAACCGGCCACATTCAGCCTCAGCGAGGTCACGCTATAGCTGTAAAGTTCATTACTGTTTTAGGTTAATACTCATCATGGGCAGTCGTGACAGAAGAAGCTGTGTTGGTGTAAACACCAACACCCCTGTGCTCTGTTGAACATCTAAACAACCATCACATTCCCTTTGTCACTGCTGGCATCAGCAGAAATCACGACCTCACTGAGCTGTGAGAGAGGGAGGTATTTGTGTGTGTGTGTGGCAGCATCAGGTATTTATAGTCACATACTATGTTCGGGGATGTTGTATTCCCAGAATGCCTAGTGGACACACAGCACACAGCTACAGGTCTGGGATGAGCGCAAAACAGATTTTGGCGTGGCATTCCAAAGCTTCCTCTGTGCCAGCAATAGAGGCCTGTCACGGACATTACATCAAACACGTTTCCTGGGAAACGCTTGCTTTCAAAATGCCTCTTTTAACAATCTCCTTATTTAACATCTGGTGGACTGACTGTAGCCAGCCTGCAGAGCGGATAACATATTAGTCTGCAAAACACACGGATAAGGAAAACACAGCAGCGCACGCACATACACACAGGGATAAGAAAAACACAGCAGCGCACGCACATACACACAGGGATAAGAAAAACACAGCAGTGCACGGCCGCGCGCACAGACACACACACACACAGATGCAGCTGCAGCTGTGAAGGCAATACCAATAGCTAAGGTCAGCTCTATGAACACACACTCTCAACAGTTTGGATAACTCTGCCCTGTCACAAGCCACTGTATGTGTGTTATGGTAAATACAACAGACAGTGGTGGGTCCACAGTTACCATGGCAGCCATACACGGCTTAGGTGTGCGTGGTGACGGCACGGCAGAGAAAACAAGGCGGTGTAGAGGAGAGGCGTGTACAGTTCAGTTTGAGCATCTGCTACGCCAAAGATCCTCAGCAGCCACGCTCGCAAACATGTCGCTGCCCACGGGTGGAGAATACATGTCCGCACGCACACACACACACACACGCGCACGCACGCACACACACACACACGAGTTGTTTCCATAGCGACCTGTTGCAGCATCCCCAGATTTATGTTGCCGTAGTGCTCCAGCAGATGTAATAGGAAACTATTGGTCGGGACAAGAAGGTTGTCTCATTATGTAACATTTTGTCTAGGTTGGATATTGTTAAAGGACTAAATTCATACAGGGAACATTCACCAACGCTGCAGTTAGCGTCTCAGCTTGTCATTACCTGCTTTGCTACTTTATGATACCAAAGACTCTCTAATACGGTCTCATCCACTACTGTTCAATAGCACATCGACCGAGGAGAGATCATTCGCTGCTGATTTGCAAGGTGGCAGCATCTCTGAGTCAAAGCCAACATACGGCTGTCAAGCCAATCAATGCGTGAAGATGAAGATGAAGAGTTAAGTACTGGAAACTCCCTTAGGTGGACCTCTGTTCTTTCTCTGACAGCTTTAATTCATCATTGTTTTTACTTTGAATTGGTTTTCAATTTTGCATAAGGCAACGAAAGCTCAGTAGCCTATACAGTTTGTTGATGATCCTGTGTGTTTGTTAGTATTAAGCAACAGTTTACAGTTTAATGTTTCCGCTGATCAATTTCTAAGAAGCTGCTCTCTCTCCTGTAATATATTATTCGGTTCCAAAAAGATAATTAAACAAGCCCCTGTAGAAGTACAAAATACTGTAGATGATCTAACATCTCACTCCTGCAGTTGAACTTGGCTCTGTAAGTGGACTTAGAGCGGCCCCTATAGGTCATCAATATATAGGTAGAAGCTGGAGCAAAAGTTTTCTATGTGCTTGTGAGTCTGTTTGTGTCTGGTTAAAGTAAATATGTGTGCATGCACTTTATACTTTACACCATATGTAAAATATGTGATCTCTTGGACATTTTGGTCATTTGTTTGCAGCCACAGTGATATATATTTATAGCTCCAGTGATAAAGGTAAGGTCAACAACACATTGCTGATTAGACAGAAACAAATTTACTTTATGTACTCCGTCATGAATCACAGTTTCCTTCCTCTATCCATTCGAAAATGAGCTCAAGCCGGTTCTAATAGTGCAGTGCTTTCTACTTCCACATTTTTATGTAGCAGATTGCCATGGCAGGCCCCAGCCCAGTATTTTCAGCTTGTCAAATATAAAAGCCTAAATTCCTGGCAAATCATGTAAACATACCAGTTGACCACAAATAAAAAGAAAATAAGAAGGCTATATCACTGTAAATGCTCATTCAGAATTGCAGAAAGACACTTTCTGGTTTATAATCAGATATTCAAAATCAGAAAGAAATGAATCCAAAATAATTATGTATACAAAAGTACATAACAGCAAGACACAAGCTGTTCATACGGTCTAACGATTTCCTAACTTAACCTCAGAACTAGTGCTACAAATGGAAGGGGCTGAACAACATCAAACAGAACCCCACGTTTTCAGGGTCAACAAGTTGAATCCAACATGATTCGAACTATCAGGTTGTTCTCGTGTCTCTACTCTCACTCCAAAGTTTGCTCCTCTCAACACATTGCCAGCCTGCCAAGAAAAGCTGGCAAGATCTAAAAATAGAGCACAGGATCGGGCACTCAGTGAGACTACGGAGTGGTCCTGGTGGGTTTTATAGGCCTGGTGTTGACAGCCTTGTTTGATATGGTCCCCTGTAACAAAATGCCTGACCTGACTGAATGAGGCATGCGGTGCCCACTGCTGCAGGAATGCAGGTTTGAACATGAGGATGAGTTCCATGCAATAAGGCTGGAGTGTTAGCGTGTGCTAGCACTCCAGCACGCTACTCACACACGGTATATGCAGGCTGCCAGTCTAGGACCCGTTACTTAAGGCCCAATGTAGGAGAAAGGCTACTGTGACCTTACGGTGCTGTTTGCAGAGCTTTTTCTGGAAACGGGGGAAAAGTTCAATGTTTTGCTAGTTTGTTTTTATAGGGTCACCTGCTGTTAAGACAACACACACTTGGCACACTTGGAGAGTGGGAGCTGGTGTTCAGAGTCCAGTAAAGACAGGCAGCACGGTGGTTTGTCAGGAAACCCATGTTACAACACATGCATGCAGGTGCAAGGGCATTTGCCAGGAACGACAAGCACAAATGCACACACACAAAGATTACATATAAGATAAATTAAAAATCAAACCACAGGCGGTTTTAGTCCGTTGATGTCATTTCTATCTGCAATATCAAAACATTAAGTGAGTTAATGACTGAACTAAATGGGTTTCGAAGTATTGATCCCTGGTTTACCATGTCACTGCCCAGGTCAGGTCTGCCAAGTGTGTGCCCCGATAGAGCATGACATTATGTAACTCAGAGCGACAGTATGTCCAAGCTTATGCCTGGTAAAAGAATAACTAGACATTGTGTTAAATGGCCTCAGTTTGAGACTTTGTTTTGTTTTTGAGGCACAAAGCGCTTGTGGTTTAGCACAACAGCAGTGACTGGGGGAATTCACTCACAATACACTTTGAATGGTGTATGGCGGGCATGTAACAAGATTAGCAGGCAACACATACATTATATTTAAACTGAGCTGAGGTGAGCATGTGGCCCTTCTGCAAGCAAAAGTGGACATGCCAGCATGCTAATTCATTTGACAAAGCTAATGTTTTGTTTGGCGTGGGGTAGACATTTTCAATAATTTAAATACGCCTTATTTTACAATGTATCCTGAACATACATTATAAAATCCCAAAACTTGCAAGCAATTGCAAATAATATACACGTCACTTGCATACACAGTACAGCATGTAAACTATTTCTTCTAAACACAGGGCCTTTGTATGAAACCTACGCAAACATCGTGTTCCACAAAATCTGTAATCAGATTAGAGAAAGACAACGTGTGACACTGACTACACACAAAGGACACAGCTAGTCACTCCCTCTTTCTATCCTGCGCCCTACATGTGTGCATGTTCAGAGGGAGAGCAACATAGAGAGGTGGTGGTGGGGGGTATTAGTCAGCAGGGAACACGCACAGTAAGGGAAAGGGAGAAGGAAGAGCCAAAGGAACTTCATTTAGCTAGCTGTCTCAACGCAAAGCAGCAGACACTGCATAGAAAACAATGGGGTGTAGGGGGAGACGAGCTAGAGCTGGGTGTCCAGCCAATGTAGCGTAATGCGAACCTCCCTAGAGGCCGTCTTCACCTCTCCACTATCAGGCCGGCTAGGAGACACGCACACACGCACGCACGTCTCGCTGGGCCACGGCTGATACTTTATACCATTACATCACTGGTGAGCCAATGCTGTTGCTGACGCTGTAAGGACAGAGCAGAGCTTAGCATAGCATTAAAGTCTTATCAAGAACACCGTGACACCTCAACTCCATTTGTTGAGGCATTGCAGTGAAGCGTGCATTTAAGAATGTACTTTGGCAACACGCTAAATGCATGCATTTCATTTTTATATGCCTGACCTGATTAATATCTTTCAGATATTTAGTTATGCATTTTACATGTTCGTTAATGATGTGTGACGTGAAAACATGATATTGGAAAAAATAGAGAAAAAGAGAGCAATAGTTTCACCATCAACAACCCATAACCCACCACCTCTTCCTCCTCTGCAGCCCAATGGTCGACGTATACCAAGATATAGCAAGAGCTATCAACCAGAGCAAATATCCTCGCAGAGCAAAATACACTACACATACAGTATAGCTTTAAAAATCCTACCTACTGTAGGCAGGACTTTTAGAGCTACAAATAAAAGTGTTAAAAGCTCTGCTACATCTTGCTGATGTACTTTATGACCGTGAAGTGAATTGAGGTGGTTGCAATGATATCTAAATGCCTCGGCTGGATTTCTCCCTGCTCTTCTTCCATTCTCCAAACACTCACAGGGGCCCAGGGGAGACAGGCAAGTTGTCTGACCTCAGCAGCAGCACACACCCACACCCATCAGCACGTACACCGTGTTTGTGAACATCATGACTGATTGACCCAGCTTCCTCAGGAAAACATGTGTTCTGAGAACGCCTTGCTCCTTCGTCACAGCAGAATAATAGAGCCAATCAATTCCTAAGTGTCCTGGTGAGCTGGGGGACAGTGTGACCATTTTCAAAAAGCATGGCCATCCGCATACGTCCATGTGTGCACACAGTCTACGCATAAGCCTGCTGTGTACACACGCATGCACACCACAAGACATTTTGTTGGGAATATTTTGATCAATCATGTACGATTAAAGGCAGGGTCAGTCATTCTTGCTAACTTCCAGCTCAAATAAAAACAGTATCATCCGCGGCGGCGCCTTACACGTTGAAATGCATTGTGAAGCAAAGCATAGTACTACGTATTGTGAGAGCACTTCGACGGCTGGAGCCTGAGCAAAAAGGAAATCCTTTACTGTATAACAAGAGTCACCACCAAAACGCCTCTCAAAAACTAGAAGTAAACAGTGGAAAGGCCAAGGTAAACAACACACATATACACACACACACGCACTATAGGGCTGCTATCAAATCACAATGGATACATTTAAATTGTGTTTGGTCTTTTGAAAAAGGTGGGGAGAATATCCTTTCCCACACATGGAGCCGAGAAACACACCTAAGATCGCGTATGTGCAGAGAACTGACACACACACACACACAGGCAGACACAAACAAATCCTTATATTTTATATACCCATGTGTGCAGCTCTAGTGGGTGCAGGGGCCCGTGATGCTTTGGGAGCTCGAGCCGGGCCTCTATCATATTATACATTTTACCTATGATTCTTTTTTTTTTACAGTTTGTGTTTCTATTGCAACGATCACAAACTGGTAAATCTGTAGCAACACTGACTTCACATGCTTATATGGCGATATTTCATAATGCTATCCTATTTTAATGCCTGATCTCAGTGTTTCATTAAGTAAGTATATAGGATCATTATATAAAGTAGGCTAAATATCTCTGGAAATGCATAAAATTGCTTAATTTTTTTAATGTATTTGCGGTAATAGCCATTATATTAATTGAAGTTTTCGCAATGCTTATGGGAAATCTTCCAGGAGCACTATATGAACTCTTCCAAGAATGCTCAAATCCACCATAGAATCCAACTAGCCAACGTGTGCTCGAGTGCTTGGAATCTTTTATTTTTTGCAATTGCTTTTAGATTTCAAATCATATGATACAATTTCAATACAAACACAACAAGCCTCAAAATAGGTGAGTAGAAAGCTATTTAAAGCCTGTAGTATAGATAAGTTGGGCCGCTGTGCTCATACCACTGTGTTGCAAAGCTGTATTGCAAAGCTGTGTGGCAAAGCTGTGTTGTTTATGGGGCTGAAGGTTTTCATAAAGATACTGCAGACTTGAAAATTGATTCATCTTGTGTTTATAACTTATTGTTGGCCTATTCATTTGGCACTGACACATATTTATTAATATAGAACATAGTATTACTCGACTGAAGCCAGGATACATGAACGTTTGCTAATTTGAGGTGAGGGAAGGGCCAGCAAGGAAAGCTTTTGTCTATACACGTAATTCCTGGAATATATAGTGTTATCAATCATCTACAGATCATTTTTTCCAAGCTTCAATGAGATCCAATCATCACAGACCTACACATACGAGTGTCCACAGTCTACAGAGAACAAATATACCGATAACTCAATGAACCAGTTCCCCTTTGTTAATTAAATAAGTGCTGAAGATTTAAGAGCTATACATTTAGTGTGATTATTTAGATTCCACTGATAGTTGTTAGAAGTTGATTTAGATTTATGATTACCCCATTCAATCTATCTTATCTCTTGAATAACAGGTTTCTCGATGGGCTGCGCCATGGCAGAACAACTCCAGAAGGAAGGAGCAGAAGAGCTGAGATTTTCTAACTCGTTTTTAACTATTATTCGCAACATTCAAATCCTACCTACATTCTTATATACAGTAATTCTATAACTACAATACATCAGGTTTAACACTGCAATGCCACTGAATGAAAGATAATGTATTCACATTTAGACACTAAGCATCAGAAATATTCACATAGCATATCTCTGAATTGATATTAGCCTAAAGTATGACTTTGCACTGGCATAACAATATCTCACTAATAGATTGGCTGAATAACATACTTAATTCTACATATATTTTCAATAGACACACTGGTCTTATGAGCGATTACCTAATGACATAACACACGACTACACATACTGATTGTGCCCCATAAGCACACATGAAAGGAAAATATTCCAGTCAGACGAAATATTATTCCCCAAGACCTGATTGGACTTGGATTGCAAAATAACAAAAAAGAGAAGCTTGAGGTTTGACGTACTTTGTAAGTAAGCGTGTATAGGTGCGGAAGAATAATACAGCACTCACTATGCTTAAACTGATCATCAGAACTACTCAACAGAAGAGAAAAGGGAAGCAAGACAAGACGGCACACGGTCACAATACTAATATAATCTAGTCTAATTGAGGTCCATAAAATTAACAATGTACTGTAGATGCAAAGTGCCTGGAGATTAAAACAACTGGATGTTCAAGTTTCCCTCCAACTACATTGTTTATTTAACTTTTATGTTCACATCATCGTCATTGTCGGCGTCACAGTGCCTAGTTAGGGGATCGTTCGTTTCAGTGACTTTCTGATTAGCAACAATAACATGAATATACTGTATTCGGACATCCAGTGATGGACACAAAATATATTTGTGTAAAGCCCCTTACATACTGGACGCGTAGTTTCACAGGAATTCCATTAATTTCCTATGGAGCGCAGCGTAGAGCTTGCCACACATGCGTCAGGTCAAAAAATCCAACGCATGCAGTAAAAACGCATGCATAAACGTAACCTGGCTGTTTCCAAAATAAAGATGTGGTTCATTTTATTGCTGACATTTTTACTTTCACTGTGTTAATAATCACATTTCCCCTGGAACAGTGTCAGTTTTATCCAGGCTTTATTACGTTAGCTTACTAGGACCGGCCATGGGACCTGCTAGCATCACCATGGATACAACTGTAATCAGAAGGAATCGTCAAAAAACTATGCAGCATAGGTAAAATACACATTAAGTATGTAACCGGCGTAAGAGCTGACCTTTTAAAGACATGCATTAAATGGAAACATCGTAAAGCATGTTAGTGGGATATTTCGCCATTTAACCATTTGTTATAAGTTTACTTATGCCTATAACAAGCATTTCCAGCTGTGCGGTGTGCCTGTATACCCTGACCTCAGCCACGTCAGTTTTCCTGCTGTCTGATTGCCCAGGGTAAATGTTATTGCCGTTATTGCCGCCTGTGTGAAGTGCCCTAACATGGTTTACACACACGCGCGCATAGAGATACGCATGCAAGCAGGTGCGCTGCACATACTTAGGCACTGGGTAAATTTCCACCCCACACTGGCAATCTTCAGTTGTCTCGCTGAGAGAAGGAACTGGCGTGAGGCTCAGATATGGGGGTAGATTTCTATCAATATTATTCAAGCGCAAAATTATAATCCACACGTATTTTTACCATCCACAAGCA
>JAODLL010024937.1:0-25009 GCA_026546735.1 Forbesichthys agassizii
GGAATGGCCAAGACAATAAGGCAGGTCACAATATGACACAGTGGAACCTGTGAGAGCCTGTAGAGCGCTCTGCTCTCCATTTCATCTTTTTCTTCTTCTTCTGGCTTCGCTCTGGTATCTGTTTTCTGAGAGTGAGCAGGAGATTCAAGAAATGGAGAGGGGAATAAATACATTAGAAACTAAAATAACTCAATATAAACAGTGGCAGTGGTATTTTGAGACGTTCCAAACGTGACCACAAGAGGGCAATATTGGATTCAAAACTGTGGTACTTATGCACTGGCAGAGCGCTGGAGATATTAAAGGATACAGAAGGAAACACTACTCAGCTGTCAAAACGGGTATGGGACGATTAAATCCTATGAGGACACATCTGCTCATACTGCCTTTCAGACACATCTGTCATTCCATCCTCCCTGTCTTATCCAAAGGCCACTTTGGCACCCTGCTAGCTTAGAAGATGGGTTGCTCGAATTGACGTTTTGTTGTGGTCATTGTTTCTGTGGTTATTATGACAGAACTGCTAATAAAAGCAAAGCCAAGATTTAAAGGATTCCTTAAAGTGAAGAAATTTAATTTGTTAGATTTAAGGCAAATTTCAAAAGGGCCGAGCAGGAAAGACACATGCTGTTTGTTACCTTATAACTCTGACCAGCTCATGAAAGGCTTTGTCCACATTCATAGGAGGATCCTTGGCACTGGTTTCAATATAGGTTATCTGGTGAAACACAAATATGTCTTTTTTAAATATACAGAGGCAGCAGAATAGTCACGTTAATGAACAACTACATTAAAAACATGTTACATTGATATCATCCGCATAGTCATGCCATCCAAAATTAAGCACAAATGCTTGGGAGAGGAGGGGACTTAGCATAATTATTTTTTCCATGTTTAATGTGAAACAGCATTATGGGTACGGACAGTTTTCCTTTTTATTAAGCAAATACCTTAAATACAGTGAAATTACTCATTTATCTGCAACAAGTACACACAGCCTGGGCACATCTTTTAGTAATAAAACGTAAGGGATTTTTGCATAGTGTTTGCTGTCTGTGTGTGGTTGTGTGGGCAGTCGTTTGTCTCCTGTGTCCTGCAGTCACACAGCACACCACCAACAAAATGCTCGCTCGGCTAGCTCGAGGCTCGTCTCTTTTGCCTTCTCGCCCTCTCAAGCTGACTCTCTTGATCTTTATTTCTGCCCTCGTCCACCCACACTCATGCACTCATCCTGCCTGTGGCATAGCCAGAACACACCTCAGGACGTTGACATAGAGTATTTACTGACACACACATAAGCATGCATACACACATACAAGCTGTGCAAGCAAAAAAGCTTGCTATACAGCATGCCTGTATGTCTGTATGTATGTCACGTGTACAGCATGCTACTGTAATGCGCAGTCACAAACACACATTGACAGATTCATTTCAACCACACACAGGCACACTACCTACGTTGTGTTTGGCAGCCATTTCCTGGCCTTGCTCACTGGAGATTTTCCTTAGATGAACTAAGTCCACTTTGTTGGCCACCAACACCATCGGAAAGGCCTCCCTGAGACAAAGAGGACACATTGTAGGCAAGACATACCATTCTCAAGGTTTTCTGCCAGAATATTCTCCTATGGGTTCAATGGCACGTTAACCTAATGGCACGACCAACTTCTTGTGAGAGAAAAAAAAGAGACTCATTTCTATTCCATTCAAATAACAAAAAACTGTTATGAGTATCACAAAATAATAACAAAATATGTATTGATAGTCACTCTACAAAATCTTTTTTTTTCTTCTTTTTTTTTAAGAGAACAGCTTCTAATTTCTGCAGCCCTCTAATGACATCACTGACAACACATCACTTGACTAAAGGCCAATATAAATCTCTATAAGTTCTCTATAGTTCATTCATTATCAGG
Source organism: Forbesichthys agassizii (assembly GCA_026546735.1). Lineage (NCBI taxonomy): Eukaryota > Metazoa > Chordata > Actinopteri > Percopsiformes > Amblyopsidae > Forbesichthys > Forbesichthys agassizii. The sequence goes on from JAODLL010024937.1 coordinate 1,917, forward strand.
GGATTATACATGCAAGGCTGGCAGAGCAATGCTTAAGATGTATTACAAAAGACTACCAGACCAGCCTACATTAGACAGCTTAGTTGTTAGTGTACCTGTCTTTGACCCGCAATATGAGCTGATGGAACCGGTCGACGTGTTCAAAGCTGGCCTTGTCTGTTACAGAGAATACTATGAGGAAACCATCTCCTGTTCGCATGTACTGTTCCCTCATGGCACTGAACTCTTCCTGGCCAGCTGTGTCCAGCACTGAGGAGATGGGCAATTAAACACACACACACACACACACACACACACACACACACACACACACACACACACGCACACACACACACACACACACACTATTGTTACTGTAATTGTTGTTTTATCACATGTTCTCTACTGCCGCCTTTTGGTTATTCTGTATATCGCAGCATATGTCATGTGACACAGGACTGACTATTTTAGAATTACTGTAAAGTCATCAGGTACGGAACATAAACATTCAATTGTTATCACCAGCATCTTTGCCTCCCAAGAGTAGCCTACAGCTTTAATGTACAGTAAGTAACATAATTTATATGTGATTTATATTTATAATTTATATTATTTACTTGATTTTGATTTATAATATTGTATATAAATAACATCTAAAATTATTATCGGTTGGTTGGTTAAGTTTGTGTAAAATCTGATGATACAATAGTAGACTACTTCTGATTTAGACTGCATTATATTCATATACTGTATATATTTATATTTAAAAATTATATTTCAGTTCACACAAAGGTGAGAAGTAAGAAATAATCTAAGATATAATATATGTAATGAGAAAAAAAAAACATGATAAACAACAGCCTCTTATTATTCAAGCTTCATCTTCAGCCTTGTTAAGCTATCTGTCAATGGGTAGACAGCCGATCCTAATACTTAGAGCAGTGGTTTTCAAACTGTAGGTCTGACCCACTCTGAGTGGGAGTGAGTGGGTCATGAAAATTGAATGAAAGGCCTCCACGCTATACTGTTGTGTTGCTCATTGGCCATGAGTAAGGTTGCTTAAGGTTGCTTATTTGATTAGATGACATCCTATTAACCGCTTGCACACCATAGGTTCTGGAGTGCTCAACAATATTTGGCGCACACAGGTATAGCATTAGCAAAAATGTATAGGTTTTTGAAAATGATGTTACCGGTACTTGGTGTTTGGTGGGTCTCTTGGTATATTAGTCCTCTCTAGGTGGGTCTTGGCACAAAAACGTTTTCGAGCCCCTTACTTAGAGGAGATAACACCACAATATTTTTCCACCCCATTTATAACATGATTATCCAAACAATATTATGCGTGTTTACTAACAATGTCACATGGATGGGTGGGTGACTTTACATTATGCAACACAGCTGATGACAAGCACATGCAGATCATTGTAAAACATACATACTGTATACACACACATCACTTACCATCTAATATGGCCCACTGTCCATCTATCTCTGTGTGTTTCAGATAAGAATCTTCAATGGTGGGGTCGTAGTCAGGTACAAAGATCTTCTGGAAGAACTGAATAGTGAGTGCACTTTTCCCCACACCACCATCCCCCACCACAACCAGTTTGTATGTCGGCAGGTTGTCGCTAGGCACCGCGCTGGTAGCCATGGCTATCACGGCGACAGTGGTCAAAAGGTGGGAAGCAGGTTGGTTTTGGCAGCTAGTGAGATGCACCTGGGTGAAAGGGAGAAACAGAAGGAGGGCGATACAAAACCCAACGTTAAAAATGAGGGATGGGGGCCACAGAGAGACAAGATTGACATGGTGCTGCAGCTGATTATTCATCACCATGGAAATCAGGCCAATGGTGGACAGGACTGACAATAGACAGAAATGGTAACAACACACATAGACCTCACATACAGTATATGTGAGATCACAATCATTTTCTGCATGAGCCGTGTTCTGAAACACATACGGTAATAAGTGCATCAATAAACTGATCAATGTATAGCTTTGTTTTGTGAATATCCAAACTGTGAATTGTTCAGATCACTGTAAGCTTATAGCTTTGTTGTGTGAAATCCAAATTGGGAATTTGTTTAGTTCCCTTTTGTAGGCCTATCATGAGATCATCCTGATAATCCAGTTTGTCACTTTGCAAGTCAGAGTGAATTTATTTGTGAGCTCGCAAAATAATGATGGCATTGCAGGCTACTAAAGTACGGTAAACACAATGATAAAATATAACATAAAAAGAAATTTAGTAACCAGATGTAAACTACAAATGTTCCACTGAATACTAAGTAATGTTCAGTTTGACCACATAGGCCCAGTCAGTTATCATGCCTTTCAATTACTTCCTTTTTATAGCAATCACACATGTGGGTGTAGAATCTCTCGGTGTCATTTTTAATGCTTTGAATGCAATGCTGTGGAAAGCGGCTAGTCTAATATAGCACAGAGGTCTATGTGTGCCTGAGATTATGATGTTTTAGTAGGTATTAGGGGTGGCATAGTGGTTCAGTAATGTGTTTGTTGCAGGAAAGCCCAGGGAAGGAACAGGGTACTACCTTTCTGTAGCCCTGACCAAGGGAGCACCTTCTTTTAAACTGGTTCATGTGCACCGCATGGCTGCCTAGTGCTTACTGCTGCAAGGATAGGTCAAAAGGATTGGATTACGTATATCTTAAATAATTAGCATGGTTAAAACCATCCTATTGCAAGCGTCACCTTGGCTTTGCTTTATACTGTCCTAAAGGCATGGTCAGTCATTCTTGCTAATTTCAAGCTCAAATCTATACAGTATACAGTCCTCCGCAGCGCACACATAGAGCAAACACATAGACATATCACACATAGAAATGCATTGTTAAGCACCCTCCTGTTATGTTTGCAGTCAAATTTACCTATTTTAAAGTTACAAAATCTAAAACAAATAGTTACAATTATTTGTTTAGTATGAAACGTCTTCTGCTTGGCTTAATACGTGTAATCAACATATACAATGAAAATGGTTCATTAAAAATATTTGCAGGTCACTTTAGAGGTTAAAAGGGGTAAGAAGTTTCAGACTATTTGTTTCTTTGCAACTGAGAGATATATTCCACCCCAATCTCACACACACACACCACCCCCTCCCCCTCCCACACATACACACCTTCTCCCTATTCTCTTGACCTCATATGTAAAGTGCAAGAATGCAGGTGTTTTTATGACTTTTGACGGGAACCTTCACGTGGGCAAAATCCACCCACATTGAGTGGACACTTAGCAGGGGAGGGGCAAACAATGATGAGTTTCAAAGACGTCCACCATTAGACTCTAACCTCATCTGTAAAGTGCGAGAATGCAGGTGTTCTCATGACTTTTGACGAAAACCTTTTTTGTTACCGTGGGCAAACTCCCACATTGAGTGGACACTCAGCAGTGGAGGGGCAACACATATACTGTAAAGGTTTTCTGCAAGGGAGTCATTACCAACTGCAGCTATGTATGATATACTCTGTCAGAACTTTACAAAATGAGCAGCGGAAGTGAACAGATGACAGCTCTGGAATAAAGTTTACTTTCAATACAAATACTAATTTCTCTTGATTTTAAGTCAGCGAGTAAATTTGACCCTGAAAAGAAGCGGTGTCTCATGTTAATTTAGCAATATCACTCCATTAAAAGAACATTTTTTCCAAATGTAAAATATAATTTTTAAAATCAATGTCTTGTAAAACTATTGGTATTTTGCATGTAGGTCTGTCCAAAGTACATTAAAAAAAAGCTTTAACATGCATTTTTCATGAAAAACGAGTGAATTATCCTCATTGAACCATCTGTGAGAGGTTAAGAACACCATTTCGCTAAATATTGATTGCAATGGTTAGTAATGGACTTATTAGTGATATATAAACAATTGCTTTTGTGATTTATAGGTTTCTGACATTTTTGGATAATTAAACATGCTCCAGAACATCATTGCTGTTTCTAAGAAACAAACATACTGTAACAGGGCAAAGTGTAGTGCTGCGGCTTTGTTGAGTGTTAGAAAATGTGTTTATGTTCCTATTTACGGAGCCAGGGCTATGTATAAGTATCGGATTCTTTTTTTCAACATGCAAGATTAAGATAGCAAAATGTGAGGAGATATTTGTTGAATTTGACAAAAAGTGTATTAGCTTACATTTAACTTGCAATAGTTAACTATACCTTTAAATCTGGGAACTCTCTATTGATAATTGCCATGCCAATCAGCATCCAGGTGGGTACATTAGTTCAATTGGTGTCAACAGTATTTAAGACTGCCATCTGTAAATAATCCCAACAGGGTTCTTATTCTGATTGGCTGCTAATGACTTAACCACCTGCTATTGGTTACATTGTCACCTATTGGCAATGCCTGGCTAACAAACGGTTTTATACGGAGAGTTTACAGCAGAGCGAAAAAAATAATAGATGAAAAGACTGTTTTAACTATTTTAGCTACTAAATAGTGCCTGTACCTGCTGTACTCTGTGCTTTTAGCAAAGGGGAAATGCATGCATGCATGTAGGAGAAAGGCAGAACTAAATGTGTGCAAGTGCAACCTTTGTAATGGGTAAACTGCAGACAGCCCTACCATGGCCTGCAGTGGAAATGGCTATAATGAGAAAGGGAGCACTTTAAACTCAGTGGAAGGAACCCAACTAACCATTCCTGTCTGTCTGCTCTTTCTAGTCCAACATAACCACGGTGTAGAAGTAGGATGGGTCAGATATATGGATAACATAAGCTTGCAATTATGGCTGTTTGAAAACAAAAGCAAATTAATTGCAATAAATGTGAGGTCAAAAGCAAAGAATGTCCACCCTAATTAAAAACAGATTCCCTATGGAAACATACAGTAGGATTAAGAATGGCTGTTTGTGTGCTTGATGACTATACATTCAAACTTGTGTAACATAGCTTGCCTGGCCTAGGTTGCCTTTAACGTTTTGATTGCATCAGTATATTTAAAAAACACACAGAAATATAATGCATCATCTAATCACTTAGAACAGTGACAGACGGGCACTGTAATGTCAGTGAGCTATGTTTCTGCATGGAATACTATTTTGGTGCCTGCAGTTTGAACTGCACAGCTAGCTACAGACAGACACATTAAAAGGAAATGAAACACATACTATAGTTAGTATAATACTCTAATATGGTGACAGCAGAATATACTGTATCTATATGTGAACTGAGAAAGAGACAAGCAGTCATAACATTCAATGGAGTTGACTGGGGGCTCATTTTTGCCCCTACATTTGTATTCTCTTCATTGTGTCCAAAACTGTAACATGCATTCTCTGTGAAGGAATTGGAGAAAAAAGCCTTGTGCAGGACTCTAAGCTGTGAGGGGGCAGGGGGAGTAAGTCACACACTATTAAAGTGCACTATTAAACACTGAAATATGTTTTAAAGAGAAAAGCTGTGCAGGACATTAACTGGTGGTTGAGAATGGACCATCCAGCTCCCCACTGCTGCATACCTCTTACATTAAACTACATGTTTAATGAATAGAAATGATTCATATTAAATAATGTTTACTCCACACAGCACCCTGGTTAATTGTTTACTGCTGACTAGTAGTTCTGAAAGCACAGCTATAGTGGATTTAATACAACTGATTACATATGCCAAGAACACATTAGCTGTCTCAAAAGAATGCGCCAGCTTTCACTGAAGAAATCAAATCAGAAACGATGTTTCTACAATGCAGTGATAGAAGGGAAGAAGCAAGGGGAAAAGGCTCAGCCACACCAGCTCCTTCATCCACCAGGAAACAGCTGTCGGCTAGCTGCAGTCCGCCTCTTCCTGCCAAGCACAATGAAGGGAAAAAAGAGGTTTCCTTCCCTTTCACAGCCTTCAAACCCACTAGTCAGCCAAACATGACAGCCACACAGACAGTTTTCGTGTCTTTAGCCAGTACAGTAGGTTGGTGTGTAGTGAGCCCTACAACATGTATAGTGGCACAATGCATGGCTTATGAAGCAATGAGAAATGCCCTCATCAGATGTATTATTAAGCACGTGTTAGTTAAAACATGTGGTATAATGAGGGCTCCTGAAAAATGGAACAGACTGGCGTCACAAGATTATAATAACTAGTTATAATGATAGAATTATTTGTTGTGTATGTATCATTGGTTTGCAAATATGGTAAACGTGGTTTCCTAGATCCAGAGCCATTTATCCAGAGATAGCTGTAGGGACTCCCCATAATCAGGTACTATACATGTTGTTCCATAATGTAAACCGTATGCACGTTATATTGTCAAAGACGGGGTAAGACTATTGACAATGGCTAATTGACTGTCAATGCTCTAAGTGAGGCATAGCCAAATTGGTCAGGAAAGGGTTTACTCATTATTTTATTCACTGTTCAGTGTTATTTGCTGACAGTGATAGGCCATTATTTTAATACAGCATTAGTTCCCATAGTATTTAAGCCTATTGGTTTTAACCAGAAATATGTGCAGCCCCTCTTGGGCCCTCAGTGGAACAGCAGCAAGTCACTGCCCTGGGAAAGGATACAGGATCTTCATATACAAAACAGTGACATCATGCAACAGGAACATTTATCATTTGAGAGAGATGGTACACCCCAGTTCATTGGGGGTGTTGTAAAGTTGTGCTACAATAACCAGGGTGTATTTTACAGTACATTACAGATAGATAGAGCTGGGGTGAATAGAGAACAATATTATTTATTTGCATTCATTTAATGCATGTATACTAGCTGTGATGGCATTTCTTAGAGGGCAGAATAGTCCGGTGGTAAAAGGTCATGGTTTAAAACCCTCGCATGGGCCTTCCAGTAAGAAGCCTTGAGCTCCCTGTAGGCTAATTGTTCTCACTTTAAGTCGCTTTAGTTAAGATGAAAACTTCTGCTGAAAAACCTACAGTAATTGTACTGTAAATGTAGCCTTTTGTCCACAGTTGGGTACAGCATTTTATACAAGACAAGTTATATTGTTGTTGTGGATAATCACCTGTACAAAATACAACTATTTAAGAGCATGTGAAATATATTCTTGAGCATAGTACTCCTGACCAGGAATGCATGGAAAACTCAGATATACTGTACTGTAGTGAGTGCTCTTAAAAAACATAGCCAACTCCTTTTGACAGACTCTAAACTGGATTGTATTTTTTATTTTTTATTATTCTTCAAAGTAGCCTCAATTATTAAAATTGTAACTTTATGGCCAAAAGTTATATTTTGGGCTATTTTTCAATTAAAATGATTGCAATAGAATATGGTGAAACCAATACACTGTCTGAGGGTAATAAATGCAAAATACTCAGCATAATGCAAGATCAATGCTACAAGCAAGACGTGATGGGAAACTAGAAAATACCTGGATCTGGAAAGAAGCAATGACATTATTTAACTATGTCTTGAAAATGAATTAATAAATGCCATAAATGCACGTTAAGGGGTTAAATTTAGCCTAATACAAGGGATTTAGCCTGATAGAGGGGTAAAGGGATTTAGATGGACATTGAGCCTGTTGAATGGACTATTGAGAGTGAAACTGAACTCATACTGATCATATCAAGGTATTCATGCATTACCAATGTAATATTTTCAAAAGACGCAACAGTGGAATGTTGGGCAGGCTATGTGTAATTGCAGGACTGTCATATTCTGGTTGAGATTTAGGTGAAAGTTTACTTTACCAGACAAAATTGGTTCAACTCAAATATAATGAGCTCCCTTCAATGCAATAACAACACCTACAGTATTGCATGTGTTGGTAATCTAGTCCTAGTTGATTAAACAGCAATAAGGTCAAAACATGGTCTCAGTGGAACATTTTTGCATTTGCATGTCACTCAAAAGGGAAATCCCTTTACATATGTGGGACCAAAGCCCTGGCAGAGTATCTGCTACAACAGCACAGTTTTAAATTCAACCCGGATTTAATCAAGCATCCACCTAAGTATGCATTGGCATTTCCATGAAGCTTTTTCTAAACTGTGGCAGGATCTGCACCTTCTGCTGTCTAATAGCCACATTATCTGGTGATTTCATTATGCTATTTATAGTGATGAATATGACTGAGTGTACCTATTTGATGAGTGTGTAGCCTATATGCTTGAGTCTGTCTGTCAGTTTGTGTGTGTGTGTGTGTGTGTGTGTGTGTGTGTGTGTGTGTGTGTGTGTGTGTGTGTGTGTGTGTGTCACTCGTGCGGGTAGCCTATGGGTCTATATGGATATTGTAGAATGCCTGGTGTTACTTATTATTTTCTGATCATATTGTGATCTTGTAAGGAATCGAGAAACTGGTGAAAATGCAGGGTATATTTTTAGGCCTATACCTTGCAGATACTGTAAGCTATTATAGGCTATTCTAAACCAGTCTAGGCTAGGACACTGCTGACCGTTGCTTTCTTGATATTAAACTTGTATTATAAAACAGGTCTACACAGATAAGGAAAGGCGGGTGTTTATCAATTCAGTCACCTTATGTTAGGCTATAATGAATTGAGCAACGAGGGCCTTATTTTTTCTCTTTGCGACCGTATGACAACAGACAGTTAACGCCCCAGAATAACGGGTTCCTTCATCTTTTGCCGAAGTTTGCAGTAATAAGAAATTTCCGCAAATGAATCGTTGGCGTCCATATTCTTGAATGAACCACGGGTCTCTCCCTGCTTATAAATCGACCCTTTGCCTGACGGTTTCAGCTACCGCAAACTGACAATGACAACTCATTAAGTTGTTGATCATGTAAACAGTGTATAAATGTATCCTATGGTTTTCCCGCACAGCCCATGCTTGCGGTGGCAGCATTATGCTATACCCTTTGCCTCCCAACAGAAAGCCAACTTACCTATTTTCGCTTTCGAGATTAGCTGTCGCTGTGCAAAAAGAGAAAGCTTTACGTTGACATAATCCACATCTCCCTGTTCTAGATCTTACGCCACCGCCGCCCTTTCATGAGTCTATGCTTTGTACATCCGCGAGACAATACGTACTGTAGACAATCTTTATATTGCAACAGCTGATACTATAAATAGAAGAACCCAAAAGGGGTGGAGTGTATTTTTCGTGTTACTATGTTATCATATATTTCTTTTTAGAGAAAATTGTCGTCAACATGAAAAAGTATATGTCTCATACAGAGTATCCATTGTTTCACAATTGTGTAATTTTACTTTAATAGTCCTTGAAATGACACAAACTAATTTTGTTCCTCCTTTTTTTGGCAGTAATGGTGCATCCCGTTATGCCGTTTTCTTTAAAGAAGTAGCCTATCATGTAAAAGCGCCATTTCTGCATCTGTGTAGGATACAAAACATCTGGATGATATATTAAACACAAAGCTGTTTTGATGATTTTTTTATCAGAAAAATAAATTAGGTTAGTGTGTTATGTTGTTCATTTTTTATAGTTTTAATTTAGCTTTTCCTTCAATTAATACATGTACTGTAGGCCTATGACTATATTATAATAATAAAATTAGTAGCCTACAAATAAACAAACAACTAATTAAGCGAAATAAATAAATACAAAAATAAAAGGAATATGAATATTGCAACAAAACACTATATAATAACTAACTGTTATTGGTTGTCAGTTAGTTTTACACATGGCAAATTGTGTATGCATAATATAATTTATAATTTATATTTAATTATGACTTCCTTCACATTGCCCCCAAAAAGTCACAAAGGCAACATTAAATTAGCTTCCTTATGGGTTCATCCATTATTGATTTGGTCCTCTAAGAAATAGCAATCCTCAAAATTATGACAAAGAAAAGGCCTACAGGCTAAAGAGTTTAAAGAGACTGATCTGAATGATCAGGATGGAATTTGAAGTGTGTGTGAAGGTGTGTGTGTGTGTGTGCGCGCGCGCGTGTGTGCACACACATTCACACATTGTTAAAAGGTTAATACAGTCTAAAATAAAAAAATACTTTATTATACTATTACTTAATAGTAGTAGTTGTGCACATCCACTCTCTCCACACAAGACAGCCCCATTGCTGGTCTCTATGTCAACAACCGTGAAAAATATTGACCTCACATTTGATAACTCCCTCTTATTTAAATCACACATCAAAACCATCATCCGGGCATCATTCTTTCACCTCTGAAACATATCCAGACTCCATCCTTAACTTTCATTCTCACACACTGAAACCCTCATCTACGCCTTTGTCATTTCCCTTCTGGATACTGCAACTGTCTTCTCTATGGCATCCCAACCAAACTCATCAATCGCCTCCAACTAGTTCAGAACTTTGCTATCAAACACACAAACCCAACACAAAGCAACAGATCACATCACTCCAATTGTGATTTAATTTACACTTCTGTATCAATTTTAAGACTCCTCCTAACATACAAGGCCCTTCACAACCTGGCTCCCGCTTACCTCTCTCACCTTCTCCTGTATCCTCCCGAGCTCTTTGCTCCTCCTCTACAGGGCTTCTCGTTATTTTTATTTCACCTCTCCATCATGGGGTTTCGTGCCTTCAGCTGCTCTGTCCCAAGAATCTTGAACGCCCTTCCCCTGCACATACGACACCATGGTCAACTCATTCGCTAAACTCCTCAAAACACATCTCACAAAACAGACATTTGTGACACTGTCATTTGACTCCCCTGCCCTCCCAACGAGCATGTATTCTTATTTTATTTTGTTTATTTTGTATATATTTCCCCAAATCTTTTATGGTTTAAATGTATATTGTTTATCTGCTATGGTCAAATGTTTATTATTATAGTACTGCATATGTCTCAGCCAAATGTTTTATATCTTTGTGTTTGCAATGTAAGATGTCGTTGAGTGTTTGGAAAGGCGTGCTAAATAAATGTATTATTATTATTATTATTATTATTATTATTATTATTATTATTATTATTATTACAAACCCCCAAAAATGTGCACTCACTTTGGAATGTACTGGTAATTATGGACTCCGTCATACTGTAAGCTGTAAGCAGTGAAAGTAAGTATGTAAGAGGCAGAGAAATGGAAAAGACACATACAGTATTATAATCAACAGAGAGAGCAATAGAAAGCAATATTAGGTTTTACCATTTAAATCTCACATTATAGTGACTAATGGATGTGAAATTAAATGGACATCTCTCTGCCTGCCTATTACCCTCACTTCCGCTTCACTCTCGCATTTACCAGAAAATCTGATTGGTATTTCACATTTAAAGGTACACAAGCATGTCCATGTTTGGCTTGTATTTATGTTTCTACCCCATACAGTATGTTAATTGTCTCATTAGTTTGTTTTCCCTACACCCCCCCCCCCCCATTGTCCCTGTCCAATTTGTCTTGAGCACTTTTGTTTCTCTTGTCCTGGTCAGGAGTGCGGCTCTCCCGTATTCCTGTGGTTGTAATAATACCTTTGAATCCTGCCTGTGGTGAAACCCACCCCCAAGCATTACATGTACAAAAGGTTGACCAAAAAGAGGGAACAAATTTAGAAGGAATGACAGACAGACAGACAGACAGACCATTGGTGTATTCATCTGTGTGTGAATGGATCAATGTGAAGCAGTATAAAGTGCTTTGAGTGGCCAGGTTTTCAGAGTGGATATGGAACAATAGTCCTGATGCAAGAACAGACAATATTTATCCATGGTGTTGGCTATTGATTAGGACGTACCTAGAGGCGTTTGGTAGATTAACTGAATTATTCATTTATTCATTTAACGGCCATGTGATTGACAAGCAAGTTAATGAGATTTGTTCTTAACTTCATCTTTTTCTTTTGATGGGGACATTCTCAGGATTGTTCTAAGGCTAGGAGGGCATAGCAGTATGAAAACCCACTTCCTATCGGTCTACAAAATCTTTGGGAAAATACAGTAATCAAAGAATATCGCTCACACACTGGTTATCTTGAAACATTACATTTGTAATATTGTTTATTTTAATGTATGGTATAAGGTTTTCTAAAAAACTAGCATGCTAATTTTATGAACACTCACAAATCAAACCTTAAATGAAGTGGGAATGTAAGAATCATACTTATATTCACAAGTAGTACACACAATCTCACGTGACCAAAAAACATGGAACATGGAAAGATGAGCTATACATGGTCCAAATTGCTGAATGATAGATGGCAACATACAGTATACAGTAATGGGGGGTGTTAAACGGGATGTAGAGGGTGAAAAGACACACACAAGTCCTTTGGCATCACACATGCCCATATGGAGACCCAGGGTTGAATATGGTTTCAGAGAGCCTTTGACAGTATATCTTTGCCTTTGTAACTTCTCACTCTTTCCAGATGTTTCCATTTTGTTTAGAAATGGCTTGGGCAAAGAAAGGGTTATACAGTGTAACATGTTGCTAATATAAAATGTTATTCTTAAAATGAAGGTTTAGAGACGTATGACGTGCATCTGTATTCTTGACTGTTCTCTACTGTCTGAGTTAACATCTTGAGAGGGTACAAACAGGATTGGAATGACGCACAATCACAATACACTAAATGTAATCAATTAATGTAAAAGCCACACAGCGTGATGTAGCCAATTACTTAGAGATATGTACTGACAATATGTTATAATCTAAAAGCATTTGAACAAATCAAGCTAGGCATATAGTACACTTGTACTTAATATAAAACTTGACCTGAAACTATTCAACAAAATACACAAAGCTTAAATAAATTAAAACATTTCCACAAATAATAGAATGGAATAGCTTTGTCAGGTAAACCTGACTGTGACTGATGTGCTAAGTGTCTAAGAGAAGGAGATGCATGTGCACACACATTTCCTTTGCCCCCTGCCTGTTTCCATAGAGACAGTAGCGAGCTGTTTTTGCTCCAGTAAGATCAGAGCCTCTGACTTGATATTTTTCTGTAGCCTACTATAAGCAAGATCACACAAACACATGCAAAGCTATCGTACCGCATTGTAATTGGATGATTTATTCAAATTCATTGATATTCCGATTGAAAATCTCGCTAATTACAAACACCTGATTGCAAACATTGCATATTGCATCATTAGATATCTCTGCCAGGGGGAATAATTGACGTCACCCCAGAGAGCTGATAAAATGTGTAACCTTATTGATCCCTGTAGACAAAACTTATCTTTCACTTGCCTGGCTATCATATCATACTTGTAGCAGAGCAGACTCATGGCCCCTATTGTACATCATTACTACTGAAGTACAATGCCCAGCTGACGTTTAAGGGGGAATGTCATGTCATATGTATCATATCAATAAGGAAAGGCTACTGAAACAGCAAAAAACTAAATTATTTGTGTAAGATAAGGATCAATGTGGCAAAGCACACCATAAACAGATTACCTAAATTATGCAAGGTTCCTCTGTGAAACGCCACAGAAATGTGTGATCCAATGTTGGCGCATTACAGCCACCTACTGTCTACATGGTGCATTACGACCACCTACTCTAGAATGTAGTGCATGCGCTTTTTAAAAAGGTAAATCAGTCAGTAAGTGATTTTTGCTCTTATTGTCTGGTCCTGCTGGCAAAACGCAGATAGTATTGACAAATGATCTTAGAGCTCAACCATGATGACTGATTTTTCATTTATCAGTCAACAAATACTTTGCTGCTTTGAGAAAACATTGCTACATGCATATACTGACTTGCTAGTATTTTGATTACATTTTAGTTAAGGCTAGCATGCTGTAGCCTATTGCATGATGGGTAACCACCTCATCTAATTTTGTTATTTTATTACGGTAGCAAGCATTAGGCTACTGTGTGACAAGGTATTAGCCAGCTCAATTCATGCTCTTATTTCTCTCAGATAATTTTTTGCTGAGATTATAGAAACCCTGTTTGCTAGAGTTTGCACTACCGTGGATAGCGGACCAGTCAGCCTCCAATGTGGGTGGCTAACTGTGTTGATGCTAAATTCAATCATGTGTTTTGAAATCGTGGTAGAGATGAAGCGATTCAAACAGCTAGCATGCCTGGTTAAATGCTGTACAATAGTTTCAAAATTAACCAGAGGTCTACGAATAGTAGGAGGCAACGACTGTGGTCTGCACAAACTTTCTAATGGAGCGTGTCCACTCCAGAACAACTTCACAAAGTTAATTTTGGGTCTGGTTATTCCAGGATATTCAAATGTACGCATAATGTAGCAGTGTAGCTGTTCTTCTGAATTTGGACAATGGGTGCCTCTTCTTATTTTTTTATTTTTCACCCAAAATTTCAATAAGATACTGCTATTTGCGAGAAAAGAATGCCATATTGTTTTACAGTATTTTACCATAAACACTGGTTAGATAGATAAACAAGCCCTCTGTTCAGTCAAGTTACGAAATCCTGCAATTAAATTCTTCTAATTTAAGGCTTGGGCCAGTGACCTGCTTACCCTTTTGTAAAATGTTTAGAAATCTCCAAGGAGAACAAATGGCATACAATGTCACTGTTAATTGCCAACATCAAACCGTGACTCCACACAGTGTCATCGTATCAGTCTCTATTTTATTACCAATTTCCATCTAAGTTTTCATAGTCAGTCACACACTGTTCAGCTTTCACTTCCTCAGCTGTACAATGCATATAGGTTCCATCATTCAATCTGTGAGAAGAAAAATGAACAGCTTGCATTTTGTCACCTCAGAGATAAAACAAACAAGATTGCAACATAAAGCCTATATTCTTCGACTACCTTTATCTAATATGTGTATGGAAATAAAGGATCAAAATGTTATTATTAATGTAAAAATAATTACATTGCCTTTTTAAGATAATAAGAAATAAACATATTTCTTTGACTTCTGACAGGTACTGTATACACTACAAGGTGAGGTTTAGTTTAGAAAAGTAGCAGATGTTGCTGCATGCATGTCCTTTTTTCTATTCTCGTCTGCTCTATTTAGGCTGTTAGGGATCGTTCAAGTGACTATGCTGTTTCCTATTCTTATTGTTTCAAATTACTATTTTTAAAGCTTTTAAGCACAAAATACATACGTTTGTGTTTTGTCAACCCTGTTACCAACAAATAACTTACTGTTTGATTATGGTTTAAGTCCATATTTACAACAAATATATTATGAAAGATAAAATTCCCCTTGATAAGAGTGTTTGTAACATGAGAATATTAAGATGTCTTGGTGAATACAGTATTTATTTTCATTAATTTACACTTCCATTGCATCTTCTGTTTTAATAATAAAATATGAAACCAAAATAATATATATATATAAATATATATATATAATAATTTATAATATATATAATAATATATATTATTGGTTTATGTTACTTAACATACACAATTAGTTTAATATTTTGTTTTTTTTAGTGTATTAATTTTATTAGAATGTTATGCATGTAACAGGGTTGACAACAGTGATCATGTAGGTTATATTGCTCGTTTAAGTTAAAGTTGTGGAGTTATAATGAGATTTTAATTAATTCTATAATTCAGCATGACGAATTAGAATCTTCTGGAGAATGATGTACTTACATATTTTAGTATATAGATGTATAATGTATTAATATATATCATAGGACAATAACACCAGCACATTGTAGTCTATCCCTATCCGTATAATAAAGAGAAAACAATTATATTTGCGATAAAACCCAAGCAGGTGTGCATATTATGTAATAATACATAATAATCATGTACACAAAATACACACAATAGACATCTACCTTCTACCTTAGTTAATCTTGTTGCAGTACCTTTATATCATAACAGGGTTGACAATAGCCATTTTAATTAGTTTCGTGTAAGTACAATAGCTTCTTCTTCGACCTAAAATCTAGGCTAGGGGCGGTAGCAGTATCACTAACCACACCCCTATAACCAATCCGGCTGTAGCCTGAGGTAGGACCGCTTACCTTCTTAACATTTACGGCCATGGATATACGGAAATAAATAAAACAAGGAAATGTGGAAATACGGAAATAAATAAATAATTTATTTATTTAATTAATTAATTAATTAATGTAGAAATACATAAATAAATAAATAAATAAATACAATAATATTGATTTATATATATATATATATACATTTCTTTATTTATTTATACTTTTATATATATATTTTATTTTTTATTTTATATTATGGCAGTCCTGGTCCGCCATACAAAAGACATTGGTTAAAATAAAGCATTGCAGCCGTGTCGAGCTGTTGTATGTATGAGTAGTAGACTGACGGCGCCATTAGAAAAAATATATACAGTATTGTCGCAAAACTGCCGTATAACGACATAAAGACAGTAGAGAACTAAAACGCTTTACTGCGTTTGACATGGCATCAGCTGTCCAATCAATGATTTCCAGTACATGTGAGTGTTTGATCAAAATATAGAACATATTACACAATAAAACACAATATGTTTTTATAGAAAATGTTTACATGGCTGTGTATATCGGCAGTCTACAATTGAACTGTCCTGTGTTGGGTAGCCTACAACTAGCATGTGCTACAGCTACAGCACAGCTACCGTGCCCGACACTACTCAGTCTTGGCTTGGGTGTTTATTCTCATGTAGTCTTTAAGCCATATAATTCGGTTTTACTGACACTCCCCGGACAGATATTCAAGTGCCAGGTAACCGATTCGATAACTGTTTAATTAGATTAGCAGACACTTGCTTATTTATCTGTATGTCTTATCTTTGTACTTTACCTACACACAAACACGTCTTTAAGTGTCAGAAAGACTATGCAATGGTAATAAAGGTCCATTCAATGAAATACAGTTGTATATGCCAATTAGCATACTCACTATTTTCTTTCAACTACGGCCTCTATTGCAGATACCACCCACTGAAGCTGACAGCATTTTGGAGGAAAGTTATCTACACAAGAACATTTAACATCAACAACATGGCATCATTTTTGAAGTATGCAGTGCTTCTTCAAAAGTACCGTACGCCACTCCTCATTGCAAGCTGTGGTGGAGTCTTTATAGCTAACATGTCCTACCACATCTTCCCTGATATTTCATACCGCCAGCTCTACCAAGCTTGGTACAATGGAGAACAAGTCAGCCTCTCTGAAAAGCTAGAGGAAGTCTTCCAGGAGGTGATGTGTTGACTGTATTTGTTTAGTGTTTTATGTTTACTATAATAATAATAATAATAATAATAATTATAGCTTAAGCCTTTTTAAAATCTAAGGAAAAACATGTAGTCTGTGATCCTTGAAGAAACTTGTATAATGTATTTTACTTATTGGTATGTTTATTTTAGGTGTTGAAGGACTATGGCATCAGCTCACCCAAAAATTACTCTTCATTTGCCTCTTTTGGGTTCCATCCGGTCGGTGCTGGGGTCCCATGGCTTCCAGCTGGGGCTCAAATTGGCATCCCAGCCAATTTCAACAGCACAGCAGATAATACTGGTGGAATCACCAACCGCACCATCTTCATCAATGGCCAGACCCTAGAGTGGAACAGTGATACTGGCAGCTCCCTAAAGGAGGCACTGCTGTTCTCTCCAGAGGCGCAGAGGTTTGCCATAGCACGAGAGGTGGCCCGCTTGGATTCTGGGGGACCTATTCTGAGCGCCGCTGTCGCCTCGGTGTGCCTGGGCAGTGTTTGGGTCTATAGCGTGCTTCTAAAGCAGATGCTGGGGGTTCACACTGGACCAGCGCTGTTCAGAGGAGCCGCAAATCTTCTGGCACTGGGGCTGGGCGGCGTGTCGTACCTCCTCACCTCAGACGCCGTCAGCCAGTGGGTAGACTACAGCTCGGACAGGCGTGCGGCGGGAGTGTCGCGCGACTACGCTAAGGGTGGGGTGGAGTTCTACGATAAGGTCCTGTCCAGGAACAGGGCGCTGCGCGCTCTCATGGGCCAGAAGGGAAAACGGATGTATGCACCCAGCGGGAACCTGTTCCCAGCTCACCTGCTGCAGCTGAAGCATGCCCCGTATACATCCAGGAGGGACAGCATCCTACGACTGCTGAAAGAGGAGAAGGCATGAAGAGCTTGTGTGAGAGGCATTGGGTGTGGCAGGGATGGGGATGCTGTCACTTTAAATGGACATCTTATTGGTTCTACTGGCTGTATAGTTTTTTACTATTCAAAAGCTTTCTTAGCAATGCCGTTGATATTTCTACAACACCATGATCATGTTTTGTTATATAATGCAGAAAGATAATATATTTGTTTTGTCAGTGTCACCTGGACATTGATTTTATGAAAATTATATGATCTATCCCATAAATAGAGCTTTATACTCTTACTGTACAGTCTATTATGGTTAGGTTGAGTGCTCAATGTTTGACACCACTGTATTGCCATTGCCATGTTTTATTTTTTTAACCTGTTTTGAATCAAGTGGATTGTTTTAAATGTAGCACTTGTATGCGTTCATTTTGTAGCAATGCAGATAAACAGCAGCTAGATAATCAGCTGACAATGATATACTGTGTGGCGCTGTCTGCAATCAAATGTGTTTACCATGAAAGAATAATGCCAAGTGGACTTCAATCAAGTTGTAGAAAAAGCTCATGGATGACCAGTGCAAACAGGATGTTCCTGAGCTCCTTTCTGATTGTTGTGATTTTTTAAAAATAATTAGCAAAACACTAGCTTTTTTCACTTTGCCATTATGGGGTACTGTGTGTAGACTTTTGAGGAAACAATATATTTTAATCAATTTTGGAATAAGGTTGTAACATAACAAAATGGGAAAAAGTGAAGTGAATTAATTCACTAAAATAGTTACGGTGTGCGTGTGTATATATAGCACCATGACACCATTTCTGAAGCACCAAACAAAACATTTAATGGTTTGCACCAGAAAAACTACAGTTTGTGGCTATGTCAAGTTTGGAACTAGTATACAGTAAGTAAGTATACTAAGTATCAAAAGTAAAAATGACATTAGCTATCAATTATCCCCATATCAAAGTTTAGATAATAGTACTTTAATATAAATTAACTTATTTTGAAAACAAACTTTCAATTTATTCTCACTGGTGACTTCAGCTAACATTAACATAACATACACATAAAATAAATGTGCCTATCACATTTGACAGACATTGTAATCATGTCAAATGTGACTATAGATTGGATTTTCAGATAAAAATGTACACAAATCGGGCTTCTCTTACTTTCAGCACTGCTTGAATTCCTTAGTGACACAGAATAATTATGTCCACGTGGGGGCAGTATATCCATTGTTCGCTATCGCTTTCCAAATGTAAAGATTGCGTTTTTAATAGAATAATTTAACTAAATTGTGATTAATCGTGTTCCAATAATTCTATTTATTCCGAATCATGCACCTATGGCAAAACATTCATTCTGATTTATTGTTATTAAAATATATTAGCTTTATATGTACTTTGTGAGAGCTGTTGGGGCCATTCATTTTAATCCAACCTCATTCAATATTTTCTAGCTAGATGTTATGCCACCTGACCAAGGAGGTAGATCCTTACAATTGACACCAGTATGTCGGCATTCAAATGTGGAGAAATATGCTTGTCTTATGTTTTGGGGGGTATTTCGCCTGTGTTTCGAACATAGGCCGAATAGGCCATAGTCTAACCTCTAATTTTGCCATTTGCCATTGATAATATACCACCACCTCTATTGTAACTAGTAATAATGCATGTCAGATAATGGCCTACAAATCGATGTTTGTTCTGTAATTCGGTAGGTCTTAGTCTATAAATCACCCCCACGCGCACACACACACACACACACGTGCACGTTTTTTGTGTTTAGTGAACTGCGGATCATGATACCTGTCATTAACGTAATAAAATATGGCTGTTGTTTTCGGCAGCTGCAGGATCTGCATTCTTTTCTTTTCTTTAAAAATACATAGAATCAATCAATACCGCGTCTCCCGCTCATTGGTCCCGCCCCTGTGCACTAGTGACGCCAGGATTGCGCCATTACGTTGCTCTGCTGTTTATACTGCTCTGTACTGCTAGGCAGACAAGCAGCTGCAGAGACAGTAAGCACTGACAACAGACCCAGTGAGCTTTGGGAAAGTCTGAGACGGTCTATTCTGCGGAGTGAAATCCTTGTTTTTTTTAAAACATTTATGCTGGTCATATATTAATTTTGTACATGCGCGAAGGATTATATATCTCAATTTATCGGCCTGCTCTGACAACTGGTAGTTGTGTCTAGCCCATGGTTACCGCGGGGGCTTCTAGCTGGTGGATTATTCGTCTTCGCGGAGCGAGTGGCAGGATCCAGGCAGGAGGAGGAGGCCGCTCTGTCGGATGTGTGTGAAGCGGCGGCTGGCTCTCCCAAGTGATGAAGATGATGCTCAGGTTTGGTCGGCAGAGTTCACAGCGGGTGAACTGAACTTGGATGTTCAGGGTGTATCACCCAGACACGAACCCTTTCCTCCTACAGCAAACCCCCATTCCTTAAAAACTGGACGCCCCTGGAACAGTTTATGACGGTGAGAACAGACACCCGACTAACGTTAGCCAGATAGCTTAGCACTGTCACTTTTTTGCAAGTTACCCGAGCGAGCAAATCATGACCAGTTACGTTGTGGTAACTTCGCATTAATTTGGCAACATGGAATTCCACATAGGGCATGTTTGAGTTTGGATTTTTATTTTAATTGAGCGAATTAGATATCATAGCTACTGGCTCTGTAGCTTGCTTTTTAAGCTAGCTGTTATTTAGCCCATTCAATCCTATTCAGTTTACAGTACTTTGTAGAGCTGTGAAACCGTGAACCACTGTGCCTAGTAGTGATTATTTTGTTTTTCATTGTTTTAGTGGGGTGTACTACTTGTGTTCTTTGAGTCAGGTTAGGTCGAGCCAAATAGCTTGCATTGTGCACTATATTAAATATTGACAGTACGTTATATGGTTGATTGTTCTTAACTGTTAGCCTTTCTTATGGGAATAACATGTAGGCTACTGTACGCAATTTCTATCATTCTCCTATATTTAACTGTATTCATTTGCTCTAGATCGGATCATTTGTCACAATTGCAAATCATAAAAGGATATGCCTATTGCGACATATTCATATTTATGTTACATTCTGGAAATGACACTCCAGAGGGCCTTTTGCTATATATCTGTTTATTGCACTTATTGCGACCAACATTTGACCATTGATCATAATAGTACCATTTAGCAGGAATACATTATTCTATTTAACTCTGATCTGATAGTGAAAGTCCGTTAATTGCATAGTTTAGGATCGATGCAAGGTTAGCTGTAATGAAACGTCCAATTTTTTTCGATGACGTAATCCTCTACAGTCCGTGCCACATCTTTTGGGTCGCAGTCGGTTTCTTGACGGTTGGCTGCTGCGAGGTCATATGGACCATGCTCCAGTTCTGGGATGACAGCGCTGCAAAGCAATACAATATTAATTTGAATTTTAATTAGAATTTCAGTATTCACAATCAAATACCAAAGTGTTCTCTAATGAACGTCGTTACAAATAAACTTAGATTTTTAAAAAACCTTATCTCCCTGAAATTTAAATATTTCTAATTAAAATCTTACAATTATTAAAGCTGCTTTATTTCTAACCTAGCCTAAACCTACTAGGAATCTGATGTATGCAATTCTGTGCTACAATTCATGTTTTTACTCAACATCTTATAAATCTGTCACTGTAATGCACAGCTATTGTGTCTAATTTTAAGAACAGATTACTACTAAATATGACTTTGTCATCATCCTTTGTACATGCAAAATATACCACATTATCCACAAACATTTTTTGTGATTGATATGTCAGAACCAAATATGGTCTAATACTGTTATTGAGCAACATTTATATATATTGTGGCATGTGTAATATGGAACTATTGCAGAGTAGCGCATGCAACATGAAACATATCTGATTTGTAGAACAGAATCTTAGTCCCTCAGACACCCATAGAGGTGTTGCTGATTCTGCTAAATTTACTGTGGCATTATTACTGTTGTGTTGAGATGTGCTTTGCCAGTGTCTCTTTTACATTGATTTCCAAATGTTTGCATTAGCTTAATTATAATGCTGATTACATAGAAAACAATGTCACATTTAAATAAATAGAAGAAGAGGGTTTGATTCAACAATAACAGTGAACACGCACAATAACTACTACATGTGAATGATGATGAATGAACAGAAAGATTGTTCTGTTCACAGGAAACAATATAATTACTGAAGAAAGTATAGCATGTTAGGTAATGTCACAGAAGGGCGACGCTGTGTTCAGTGTTTCAGCCGTCATATTAAATGTGCAGACCACAAGCAAACGCCACGCTACAGTACACATCAGGACATGTTTGACGTCATGCTCACCATTACACACAGCAATTTGTGCCTTTTAACTTGCATACTCTTAAAGTGTAACTGCACCCTAAAATGTGTATTTTGAGATTGATCTATAATGAGACACGTGTGCTGGTGTTAATTGACTTGATTTATAAAAATCTGCATTTTATGGACTGAAAACAAAACTAAACTATCATATCTGTTAAAAACCCCAGGACCTGGCTGGTTTACACGTGATCAAATTCAAATGTTAACATTAATTTGGGGGTCCCCCTCTCAGCCCCTCCCCTTACTCAATTTTTTGATGAAAGTTGTAGTGGGTGGAGTCAGGCTCAGCACTGGGGTGCAGGCAGTTACACTTTAATGACTGTCACAGGGTGCAGGTTAGAAAAGTGACCATGATATCCAGAGTTAAAATTTATGTCTTGGGCAACTGTTTTTAGATGCTCCTGCGGTGGAATAGGGACTGTACTGTTAAGTAGTAATAATGAGAATAAACTGCACCTGCTAACGCATAGGTGATTCCAATTGGACAGGATAGGAGTTGGGTTAATCTGGCAGTCAACCAGGTGATGTTTTCAAAAATAATATCTATGGAGGGTGCAGAGCTAACTTGTTCTTTATTTGGTTTTGTTTGCCTTTGCCTTTCCCTCTGTTCATCTATAATTTGTGTCACACCTCCCACTGCTTTACCGACAATCTGCAACCCGGACAAGTTTTGCTCTTTTGTAGCAAGAACTTTCGATATAAGATAGCCTAACCCAGCCCTAGTTGGTACAGATGGAAACTTTTGGCTGTATTTGTAAAACCTTTCACACGCCTTTCACTAAAGTATTTGACAGGCCAGTTATTTTAAAAGATTTCTGGAAACATGATTTGCTGTTTCTACCATGATG
>JAODLL010024937.1:25109-50658 GCA_026546735.1 Forbesichthys agassizii
CCTTTCACTAAAGTATTTGACAGGCCAGTTATTTTAAAAGATTTCTGGAAACATGATTTGCTGTTTCTACCATGATGGAGGCAGAATAAACAATTTAGGGAGGAACAGTGGCATTTATTTTAATGGTGTTGTGCTAAGCTGTGAGTGCCATCAATTTAATGTGTTGGTTGATGATGGTAAGCATTTCATTAGTGTTGATGTAGCAAGCTATGAGGGACCACAGATTTATTTTCTATGTTCCCTATGCCTCTCATTACCAATTCACAGCATGGCAATTTGTTTGTTAGAGTGGCCTTCTA
This sequence comes from Forbesichthys agassizii, assembly GCA_026546735.1. Classification (NCBI taxonomy): domain Eukaryota; kingdom Metazoa; phylum Chordata; class Actinopteri; order Percopsiformes; family Amblyopsidae; genus Forbesichthys; species Forbesichthys agassizii. The sequence continues at coordinate 25,409 of JAODLL010024937.1, forward strand.
GTTTAATCTAGGCTCATAAATATACTTGTAGACTAAGCAAAGTGTCCAAAGGTTAACAGTCACACTCAGGTTGAAATGCTGAATATAAATGCCTAATGGGCTAGTCCACAAGGTCACAGCGCTTGGACATTTAGATGGATTTTAATTAGGCCTATGTTGTTTTCAATAAGTGTTCTATGAATTAGGCCAAATGGGCTATAGAGGTTCATGTTTCAAGATAAAGCGCTGATCCGAGAAGATAAATAATCGTACGCATTTACATTTGATTCATGAACCCGTTTGTGTTGGAAGATTGATCAGATTTTTATAAATGCGGCAGCGGAAACATGCCATTTCATTTAAATACCATGCTCTATATATTGGATTTATCTAGATTTTACGACATGGGAATTTGTAATATGTCCAAGATCAAAAAGAGGAACCTTTCTGACAAACTAGAACAAGTGACAGAGGCAGGATTCAACATTTTTGGTGGTAGTCAAAACATCTACCCACCAACCATTTTTATCAGTCAAAATAAGTAATTTTTGTGTCGCATACAGTCGCCTACTATATAAATTATGTTTCAGTATTTAATTGGGATAATAACGTATGACAGCACAACTCATCATCACATCATACTAGTTATGTAGGTCTACTACTTCTGTATTATAACCTTTACTGTAGTCAGCCTCGTACAACTCTGTTATCCCCAAACCTCTAATGCTCACATTACTTTATTTTTGCAGTTTTGTTCTCGGGTAACATTTTTAAAAGGTTCTTAAATCTTTTAAATATTGCTACTGCTCTTATTTAGCCTGGCCCTGACTGTATAGCAACTAGGGTTGGCTGGGCAACATTCACATTTGAACCGGTACCAAACTGTACTTTTTTTGTGTACTTTACTCTCTGTAATAAAACCAAAAAGGTAAAAACCTGTCCAAAGTGGCATGCATGGTCATGCATTTCTATATACGAGCCCATGTGTGAGTGCCAATGCTGAATTTGTCCATCCATCCATCCATTCGTCTTCCGCTTATCTGGAGTCGGGTCGCGGGGGCAGCAGCTCCAGCAAGGCAAACTTCCCTTTCCCGAGCCACATTACCAAGCTCTGACTGGGGGATCCCAAGACGTTCCCAGGCCAGTGTGGAGATATAATCTCTCCACCTTGTCCTGGGTCTTCCCCAAGGCCTCCTCCCAGCTGGACATGCCTGGACGCCTTCTCCAGATCCACAAAACACATGTAGACCGGATGAACATACTCCAAGGCCCCCTAAAGGATCCTTGGGAGAGTAAAGAGCTGGTCCGTTATTCCACAACCAGGACAGAATCTGCATTGTTGTTCTTCAATCTGAGGTCTTTAAGACATCCCATTCTTTTAATTTGAGTGCAGGCATCCAATTCAAACAGTCAGTGACAGTCCTGTTAAAGAATAGCCTGTTCATGTTTAACCAGGAGGACCAACGCTGCCTGCTCATTCCATTATGATCCTTGGAACATGCTGTCTTGGAATAGTCATAGATAGGCATATCTATTAATCTGTTAAATTTGGTCTTTAGAGCTCTGAGGTTATACTCTAGTTCAGTGGCTGTTGCTACGTGATGCTACTGACTTCCTGGTATTTGAAAGCATAGCATTAGCCTCTATAGAGAGCCAAAGTCACTCCTCATTATGGGACCTTAGTTTAGAAAAAATGTTATTGTCCAAGCCCAAACACAGCTGTGTTTACGCTCTGTGGTAGCTATAACGCCTACATGATGGCATGGCGAAGGTGTACTGGTGAAATCTAGACTGCTAAAATTAAAAAGATGGCCTCATTGTTAAATCATATGCATTTGTTTGGATCAGTTATAAATTACAATTGTATGGTATTAATCCTTCAGAGAGGGATTTTTATCCACATGGCCCTATTTGCCTGTAAATCATGCAATGCATGGCAAGACCAGTGTTCACAGTTGAGTGTGTGCAGCTGTATGGCAAGAGGTATAGAACAGTGTGGGATCCTATGAGAAGCCTGTATGAGTGGGTGGGAGGGTTTCTAACCAGAATGTGCTCTTTTAATGTAGAGATACTAGACATACTTGTGATTAATACTAGTGAGTAATAATGTGGTGGGTTCTTGGCCCATGCTTAGCTGACCACATCATTCAATATGGGAAATTTGTGTGTACAGTCAAAAGAGAATAGAACCAGTAATTTCCTCTTAATGTGAATCATTAGTAGGCCTATATCTGGCCTGTTTTGACAACCTGGGATGACATGATGTGTTTTTTGTAGGGGTGTAACAGTACATGTAGTCCTATCAAACCGTTTCGGTATGCACGTTGCAGTTCGGTGCATGTACTTCAGTGTTTCCTCTAGGATTATTTTTAAGCAGTGGGGGGATAGATTTTTGTTAGACCTGGATGGTGCGTGTTTTGGCGGTCGGAGTGTGTATCAATCATTCATCAGTCATTTTAAAATTTGTCAAATATGACATTTCATTTAACAAACTTTACACAATTGTCTGCCTCTCACACTGCATATTAACAGTTAGCGGCAATTAGTGGGCATTGACCTTTACAGAATATTCATTACAATTTTGTAATTATACAGCATCATATGGTGTAATATTCAATACTCACCATAATTGGTGTGGTACAGCCATGGATTAAACGTTGGATTTTCATCTGATGTAGGGTCCCAGCCTGATAATCTGTTGTTACTGTTTTCTTTCCTCTGTACGCATTCTCCTGTCCTCATCTTTCCTCTCCTACTCCACTCTCTTTCTGCCATCTCTACTGCTTCACTCGCTTCCACTATTCCTGTCTGTATACTTGTCTAATATAAATACTTTTTAATAAGTCATGTTGGATAATTATCTTATATTTTATAATAAAGAACATTAAATACCATGGGATGCCTACATGGACACATTTTACATACCTGAATACAGCCACACTAATACTGAATGTTCGCCTACCGTATTTACAATGTATGCATCAACAACTTGGTTTTAGGGTTTTAGGCCCTGTACTGGTACCGTAGCCAACTTTGTTTTTTTTTTCTGCTGTTGCCAACCTGACTAACAGTATCCTCCTCAATGACATCAGGCATTTTTCTCTTCTTCGCAAAATATTTTAACAAACTCGTCTGATGCAACCAAATGTAAATAATATATTTAACGGTAATGTTGCAGCAGGTACTGTAGCCTGTTATTAGGCTACAATTAATTTTGTCAGCTAGATCATCATTTCACGATAAGTAATGAATATATAGTTGACCATGAATAGAGAATATGTTTCCAATATGCTTATTTAGACTTTGAAATGTGGTACTTTAAATCTAATCTAATCCAGTTAAATATATCTTTATTCTTGTTCTCCGGTAACATATGCTAAAATGTTATGACTATGCGAGTGATTGGTGCGCCGATCCATCCTCAAGCTAGTAATATGGTCTGACACTATGCACTCTTGCAACAAGCGATTTGTAGGAAAGCAAACAGGCGAGCAACACGCATATGGCATATCCATAAATTTGTCGTGATCTGTAGGTTGAATCTGTTTAAGATTTCAAGAAGAGACTATTCCAGGAAGATACAGACCAACAGTTAACGCAAGCCTCTCTGCCTTTATCAACACTGCAGTTTAATGTCAGACATCGATGCAGTGGGTCAAAATATAGGCCTACGGCCTGCTTAGCTCTGCCAACATTAAGCTTGTTCACTTGGTCTTTAATCCAGTACAATAGCTATCATGTTGAAATGCAAAGGAAATGAAAGGATTTTGTATGTTTAATATGCATATGACTGCAAGAAAGTCTAATAGCTTGGCTGATATCAGCCAACAGTCCAAGGGCCTGATCATGTCTTTCTTTCTTTAATCTTTAGACATTTTCCTGTAAGCAATAAAACGTACCTTACTTTACCTTATGTGGTGTATACTGTACATGTATACACCACATAAGGTAAAGTAAGGTATGTTTTATTGTCACAGACATCTAGCGATATTTGTTCTTTGCATTTGACCCATCTCTCAAGGGAGCAGTTGCCAGCTAGCCTCATGAGACCATACTTATCTCGCAAGCTCTCAGTTTCACTTCGCCGCGAGAATTGGTCTCGAAAGCTTGGATATTGAGTTGATTCAGGCCGGCAAACCTAGTGTGTTGCCAATCAGCGTCGTAGTTTAGCTATGGCCGTGGTTTAGGTGTGATGTAGGCGACCTGTAAACAACACGAGTCAAAAACGCCTATAGATGATACAATATAGCATCGGCTTTATTAGGAGATGAAAGGCTTTTCTCAATGCAAATGTTCATGAATCTGTTTCAATGGAATTGGCAGATATCGGCATCTAACGGACACAGATATTTGGTCTTGTCAGGTTAGTGGGCAGTGCAGCGCCCGGGGACCAACTCCAGATGAATTGACTGGCAAGTTTAACCTGTGATTCGAACTTGGGACATTTTTGCTGTGTGGTCACAGTGCTATCCATTGGGCGAGGAGATTAAGCAAGCTAAATTTCATAGAGGTAGAGCTTGATATCCATGTAGGGATTGGATTATGGCAGCACCATAAATTTGGACATTACATTGGGGCTGATAGAGAGATGGAGAGATATTAAGCAGTAATTGGTGTGTGTGTGTGTGTGTGTGTGTGTGTGTGTGTGTGTGTGTGTGTGTGTGTGAGACAGGTGGACGAGTAGATGAGAAAATATAACTTGGTGTGTGCGCGAGTAAATGAATAGATTGATAAGAAGATGGAAGGTAGAAATTGGAAATATAACTGTTGAATATTCACAATCTGTTCTTGAGGTCTTTGAAACATAAGCCAACCACATTTGTGCCAGTAAGGTTTCCATTGCACTTTTCAGTGACATAAAAAATATAATGTAGATATAACGACAACAACAACAACAGTGTTTCTGGTTTAAAAAAAAAAAAAAAAAAAGTTATGCGCTTATAGCTAGGTTTTCACTTCACACAATAGTCAATGTGATTTCAATTGCTGCCATCCATTGCAACATGCTTTGGTAGTGTTGAATGAAAGGTATGGAGGGCATGTGATACACGGAGTGACAGGTAAACCCTATAGTATAGCTAGGACTGGAAGATCATAGTCAGTCTGCAATGAATTTACACAGTAGATCCAAAGCTTGAGAATGCCTGTCTTATCATGCTTGAGGGAATCAGTTCCATCCGAGAAGCACATAGTCATCGCTCTTTATGAACTGACTGCTTGTGCAGAGTATACAGAACATGTCATGTGACTTAAATGTGAAATATGTGTTTCCTTTGCACTTGCACAAAATATTGCCTTGTGAAATTGTCTAAAAAATCACCTCATGTGAGTTTATAAACCTTTTTGAGAATTGAGTTTATTTTTCTTTGAAATTCGCATTTCCATTACTACACTTTATTTTTTGTTTACCGTTTCAATTTGCACACGGCCCTTGTGTGGACTACTGTACATTAGATGTTTAATGTCATGGAAACGATTGCAGCTTTGTCCGAACACAACCTAACCCACAACAATAACCTAACCACTGGTCTGTACCTTCCATTTCAAATATTTTAGGAAAAAATCAAATATAGTGTACGTTAAAAAATCAAATATAGTGTACATTAGCAATGTTGATGTTTAATTTTGTGTGGTTACTTGCTTTTAATGACCACTATAATTCCACTCTACATTTTCTTTATGCCTCTTTGTGAAGTGACAGATCTAAACATGTCTGTGCATGTTTCTCTTCAGCTGAACTCCTGTACTGCCTGCTGTACATCTGGCCTTGCTAAGATAGCTTGTACAGTGCTGTGCTTTAGTGGTAACTGTTGGCTTCTGTGGTCAGACTCATTTAATTTGCGCTTTTTGAGTCATATCTGCAATCTGTTTTCTTCCGCTTATCATTGTAGGCTACTGTAGTCCTCTGTGCCATAGCAGTCCCATGTCCTGAGTTGAATTTGAGTATGTAGGTGACAGGCAAACAAGAGTGTCTAAATAAACATGCCTGTATTTGATGTGGAAGATGGAGCCGTCCACTCCTTTTTAAGAATACCTGCAAATAGATCATGTATTATTATGGGGCAAAACATGGTGAGTATTTGAGAGTGGTGATATTGCAGTCTGCAGTACGTCTCAGGTATGCAGGGCTCACTCTTAAACCCCAGCTTGTTTCCCCGTGCATGTTTTTGCTTGTCCTCTCCCTCACTATCCTGCCCCTCCACCACCATCACTACGTACAGAACACACATGCACGCTGTTGTATTGTGAGGTGGTGTATTCAAAGTCTTCAGGTTATTGCACAATCCAACCTTCTCTTTATGCAACCTGAGCTGTGTGTGTATGTGTATGTGAGCTCGCTAGGCCTCGCCTGCCAACGCCACAGCTGTTCAGGCAGCTTCTAGACAGACCAAGGGCAGCACTGGTCACAGCAAGCTTTCTACAACTGTGACTCGGCTCATAAATGTGTTGGGCCCTCTATTCTGTTAAGTTCCTTCATGACCATAACAACCATGTTGGTCTCTTTTTTTTCGCTATTAGTTAAGTCAAAATGTGTCTACTTGATTTATTTTATTGTTTGTTTTTGTTCATTGGCTGGACTGAAAGGTGTGCCATTGATAATGGAATAAATTATCATACTTTGAGAGAAATGGATAGAGATCAACTTGTATTACCAGCAGCGCTGGGCTCCTGAACAGGCCCGTGTGATTATTTGTGATGTATGAAGGTTTAGAAACCATAATTACCATGCACACATCTTGAAAGTGTGGTCTGTAGACCAACAATGGTACATTCTCTCTCCTCTGTTTTGCACACGCACGCACCACACACACTATTACATTCACGCGTTCTCTCACACACACACACACACACACACACTCTTACATTCAATGTCTCTGTTATTAAGCAACTTCCTCCTGTCAAAACTCTGAGGCTTGTTTTTATTTTTTTAACTGCCTTTTAGTTCGTTCATGTATATTCCGTCCTTCTGTTAACCAGTAACCATTGTGAATGATCTATGTCTCTCTCATGTCTTTTTAGTCTTAGACCTGTTCCAAATGTAACTGGGGGGTGCAGAAAATGTCAGGCACAGCATGTGTAATAGAGAGTGGGAGATATTGGGAAACATGGTAACCCATGAGCATACTTTAATTTTAGTAAGCTTGGCCCTTCTGAATCCCCAACATTTTGTATGCGTTTGTGTTCATTGTACGGAATGAGCTGCTGTACTTCCGGACCATTATTGAATGTTTCATACGGAATCGAGTCCTATCAAGACCTTTGACTGTTCTTTTCTGCTCTCAGTTTAACTTGTGAGAATAGGTAGTCCCCTCCATTTAGCCTTATACCCATTCTACCACTAGCATTAGCAAAGATTGCTGTAGATGTATGGTGCAAGGTTTGGGTCCAATCTTTCTTTCCCTTAACTTGCATGCCTGTCTAGTCTATCTGTATTGATTTTCTCAATATTCAACCCATTAGTGTTCTGTAACGACTGCGCGAGCATGGGCTGCCATTCACAGTTATGTAAGAAGGGATTCTTCTCTGATGAGGGACAGGGAGAACATGTTTTGAGAGAGAGAGAGAGAGAGAGAGAGAGAGAGAGAGAGAGAGAGAGAGAGATGTGTGAAGGAAATACTAAGAGTGAGAGGAGAAGGTGGCCTAGCTGCTATTTTCTGGGCCAGGCTGTCAGGCAGGGAAGCAGCAGGGAGGGATAATAACAGAAGCTGTTACATTCTTGTGTCTTCTCTGGTTACAGCGTGAGGCAGGGGGCTGAGTCATTGCTGCGCTACAGCCAGCTTGTGAAAGCTGCTAGCTATATAGCGCACATCACATTACAGTGTTCTGGAAGCATTTTTTATACAGTTTCTCTGTGTGTGTGTGCGTGCGTTGAACATTAGATCTGGTGTTGTTAGTAGTACTGTGCTCTAGTGTCTCCTTGTGTACTCACTTTAATGGCTGTTTACTGTAGAAGGTTGTCTACCATCTGAATGCTCCTGGGTTTGATCCCCTACCTGTAAGCTTCTTTGAGCAAGGTGCCTAAGCCCTACCTGATTCTACTGTAAATACTTCTTTGGATAAAAGTGTTTGCTTTAGAACTTGGCCCTACTGCAGTAATTGTCATGGTGGCGTTGTCACTCACTGTCACTTGGCAAGATTATACAGTATGACTTGATCTCACTCTTGCAAACTAGATTCATTTATTTAATCTTTCTTCATGTTTTTTAGTAGCATTACCTTGGCAGCAGAGGAATGTGTTTGGGAGTATTGGCCTACTGGAATTATTCAAATTTGCTTTCATACACAGGCTGAAATAGCTGTTGAGTTGGCGCATTCCATATTTAGATTGCCGCCTTCTTGACTAAATGAAAGTACTGTTGACAAGTTAAACTATACATTAACACAATACATTTCTGTTATTTTTCTCCTTCTTTGAGTAGTTTGCACCAAGCATGCAGTAGGCTTTAATTGAGCCACATCAACATCAGTTGTTTACTAAAATAGCTATCAAATGTAGTCCTTATAGAGGTGTCAGCCAAAGAGAGCTCACCCAATTTGCTCTTGATTTAGATTATAAATTACACAAAACACAAGATAGGATTCTGACTAACATTAAAGACTCTGATTTGGTGATTAGACCTCTACACATGTTGAAGGTGGGTGTGGGTGCTGTGATGATGAAATAATACACTAGGCTATTGTTTCACATTATATACAACCCCACTGTAACAGGCCTTTCATATAGCTGAGGCCTAATACAGCAGCATTTGCAGCTGCATCTGTGTCTAATTGTAATTCTAACGTTAAAGATTGTATAGGCACAACATCACGTGTATCCATGCCAGTATTATGGTTTAGTGTTTCAAAAGGACGTTTAGGTCAGCTTTCACAGTGTCAGTCACATAATGGGCTACTCCCAAAGCTTATCACTGACAGACAGCAGGAAAATGGATGTATGATGTAATTCTGTATAATTACTGCATGTGTTTTTGTTTTTACTTTCAATTTTACATTTGCAGTAGAAATCTCATTGTTTTTTTACTGTAGGCAAAAGGCAACAGAAAATTGTAAATATTTGTTTATAATTTCAAGTCCACATGCTCTGTCATTTACACATTAGGTCAAAAGCTGCATTAACAATAGCCTAATGTTTTAAGCATTACAGCCTTACGCCACAGTTTTGCCTTAAGGCCACGCAAACTTCTGCGCACCTCCAAAACGTTCTGTGCGCGCGGATGTGTGTGTTGACTGCGCAAGTTATTTCCAGCTTATCTTTTAGTTACACCAATATTGTTCACGAGAAACAATGTATGCACATACAAATTATAGTTATGAATATTGCTAATTTTAAAGCACTTGAAACTTCACCCGTCCACGTGAAATATGCTTGGAAGTATGCTTGGAACAGCCCGAGAGCTTGTTGCGCGAGGCCACGCATTTGGTAGTATGCAGCGGCCTTAAAGGTCTAAAGGATGGGAGGCCTTAAATAATAATAATAATAATAATAATACATTAAATTTTTTGGATGCCCTTCTGAGCACTCGAGACATCTTACATAGCAAATACATAAATAATAACCCTAAATGAACCCTAACCCTAAATGAACATGAACACATCTCCTTTAGATTACAGGTAGGTCTGCAGTGTATATATATAACTATTTCACAGCACAGAAGATAAAATTGTATCCCACTGGTTAAAGTCAGCGATAGGTACCTTATTTCCAACTATCCATCAAGCTATAATTATCCCTATTTACGTAAACAGCCTACTATACAACATGGAACACAATAGCCTAACCAGGGAGCCAGGTAATAGTGAGGTTGTAGCTTGCTTTGCTGTTCTCTTGTCATATAGTGTTTTGACAGACAGAGCTGTGTCATGATTCTTCCAGGGGGCTGGGGAAAGGTGGGAAAATCCATAGTTCACAAAGAAAACCATACATCTTTTGTGAGAGAAAATACAACTGTACAGTCTGTATCAGTATGGTGTTTAGTTACATTTGCATATCGATTTTAGCCTCCAAATGCAAATAACATATTCTTGTTTGTGACAACATGCTTGTCAGTGCTTTTCACCTTGTTTTTTAGAGTGGAAACTAAGGTTAAGAGATCTCAATCACATAGGTTTCCTGTTTATCAACCACACTATGTTCCACTACACCTACGCAATCTTCATTTACCCAGCAGTACCAAGGTCATGGCCACCCTTCCCATGCATTTATAATTTTTTAAATAAAATAGAATATTCTTTTTATTTTTTGTCATTGCACCACTGCAGTACAATGAAACTCAACATACCCTCTTCGGGTTCTCTCTACTGTAGGTGTGTGTGTGTACATATACATCAAAAACAACAACAGTTGGACTGTAGCATAGCTCCAAAACGTGTTCATACTCCTTCTGCATGAATGGTACACTCACATGTGCATTTTTACACGTTATTTAAACTGACATATACCCCTTTATCATGACAGAGGCTGGCTTTTGGATCTAATGCTGATTAAATGCTTTACCTCTTTAGCCTGGAGAACACAGTAGCTATTTTTCAAAAAACGATTTGCAGTGCTGACCTCATCTGAGATAGACAGTAGCACAGTAGAATTTTGTGCAATTCTAAACTTCACAAACAAGTGTCTTCAGTGCCCACACATTTAATACGTGTATGTAAAGGAAATGTTATATACAGTGGAAAACACACGTCCCAACTTTTTAGGAGTGTGTTTCAGTCATCAGATTTTAAATCTGTGTATATTTTTATAAAACATGACATACTTGTGTTGTTGCATTTTTTCCAATGTAGTACAGGGTGAATGGACTCATAAAACAAATTTTTGATTTGCATTTTTCATAATTTTCCACCTTTTTTGGATTTGGAGTTGTATATTATCCTAAATTACAATGCATATAGTATTGCTAATAAAATGTACATGGTGTGGACCAGAACAGAACTATAGTCAGATATTGTACATATTTGGTTTGTGTGTCTGCACGTGCGTACATGTTTTGCACAGATTGGATCAAGTGAGTTATTTGTTCTGGCAAGTTACAAAAGCGTGTACATTACACCACTTAAATGAAGTGAGGCTGATTCATTCACTGTTTATTGATCTCACTACTAGATGTCTCCCATGCACAGACCGATGCGTGCAGCTGTGTGTGTGTGTGTGGTGTATAAATATTTTAGTTTTGATTATTTTTCTCTACATAATACGATGTCCATGAAATAAGAATCAGTTTTGCAGCTGAATATTAGGTCTGATAATGGCAGTCTAAAAGCAGGTGTGTGGTGATCGCAACATAACCTGGTGATGTTACTGGTAACTGTAGGGGTGCGCTTGGTGTGAGACATCTGGCCTTCCTGCCAGTACAGCTGGTGAGCCAGGAATGTGCAAGGTCGAGGTTGATGCGGGCGGAAATTTGCAGCATGCTCAGTACAAGAATCCTGCTAACATTTTAAAGGTGCCCGTGTCAGCAGGAAGGCCGAAATCAGGGAAATGTGCTGCTTTAATCAAACCGGCTGTTTTGCCTGTTTGTATGTGCACACTACACATATTAACATATTGTAGTCTATGTATTTTCTCTTTTTTGTTTTGGAAGAATCAAGTGCTATATTATACAGCAGTATTTTTAGTCTAGAGCTCCTTTTCTAGCTAGCTATTGTATACGTCACCTTTTAAATAAATTGGCTCACGTACCAAGCTTAGTGTGGGTGATATTTTTTGCTGGAGTGTGTGTTAAGAGAAATGACGAATGTAACCTGCTGTAGTACAATTTGTGCCGCAAACGTTCCTCAGCCGTCTGGTGCCAAAATCGAGTGCTAAAGTGGCTTGAAATGTTTATTGAGATGGAATGTCATCTGTTTGTCATCTAACTGTCTAGAATGTTCTTCCTTTATAGAGAATAGGCCTATAGGTATGTGGAGGTTAAGGTTTACAGCACATAATTGTTAGTGTATTCTAGAATACAATGCCAGAGTTGGTTATTCTGTTTACAATGTTTCAAACTTATTTCAGATTGTTCTATATATTTTTGTATCATATGTTTCTCTCTTTTAGTCCACTCTGGCACCAAATGGTTCAGTAAGCATAATCCTACAACATGTTGCATGCGCAAATGGCTGCCTACACAATTACAATAAATATGTATTGCTGTAGTGTCAACGTTGTCATGAATGAAATGCTTTGATGCTTTCTCTTAACTTTGTACACAATAATTAATTTTAATTTACAGTCTTAACTTTTTGCAAGGTCAAGGCAAATGCTTTTCTTAGTGCTTCTATTAACTGATTGTACTGATCAATAATTTAGAAGCGATTCATGTCAGTCTGAGATTTTGGAACTGCTTGAAAAAGCTTTGTAAATATTTGTCAGTGTGCAAATCTTAATGAGATTTTTACTTTCTGCAACCAACTGACAGACACTCTATTGCTCTGTCTAGCGTCTTTTGCATATTTTAAAGTCAATATTTATATTTGTATTTTTAATCTCTGTCAGTGGATCCACCCTCCCACACACCAATTATTTACTTAATTGGGTTGTTCTACCTGTTTGGTTTACAGGTATGTCAGACATGTTGGCTAGAGCAGAGAACTGAGGGCTTCTGCCAGAGGAAACCAATTCAGGATGGGTGTGGTTGAAGAGGGTCTAAGAAAGTGGCCCAAGGCTACATGGAAGGCTAAATCACCTGTAGGGCTGGCCCGAATACACATTTTTTGGAAGTAATTAATAGAGAATACCTATAGGTTCGGGGGTGGGGGACATGATAAAAAATATGTATCTGTTCCTAGTGGGCTGACAGGACTGTTTACAAACTTTTGGGACATGCACGTCTACAATGTTTGAGTCTATAGTTTATTGTACATATTCTTGGAAAGCTAAGATTATGCAATTTTATTGATATTAAACAAAAGATGCAATAAACGGGTACAATCAATGTTTTTGTCAGACCACCAATATACTTTAACTGTAACTGCTCACCCATGGAGACTAGTTCCACCCATGGAGACTTATTCCACAAACACTGTACAATAGGCAAGAGACTACCAGCATTTGGTCTCGCTCTGTGCACCGCGACCCGTCATGTGACGCTCCTAGCACCAATAGGAAGCGTTGCGTCCGGTCGCGTCGTGGTGTGCCAACAGGATATATTACACACAACGCGAGTCACAAGATCAAATGTCTCTTGCCTATTTTAGTTGTCTATTTTGCATTACTATATTGCTCATTTATTTATATGAACAGTTCATTTAAGATTGTTTTGTTAGCATCCGATCAACAACATAGTTGGAAGCTAGGCTACCATAAGCATTTGTTGATAGCGTATAACATAACGAGGAACGGAGCAATCGCGCTACATCAGAAGCAGAGAAAATAGCGTGGAAAGGGAGCGTGGTTAAGCTAATAAAATCTTTTCTTTTCAATCTTTTCAATCATTATTTGTAGTGTATTTCTGCTTCTACAATATAGGCATATATTTCCATGACACTTAACTGTAAAAAAAAAAAAAAAAGAGAGGTGAGGTTTACATTGGCTATAAGCATATAAGGTGTGTGAGTAAAAAACACAATTGTACCAAAAATTTACCGAACAGTGATTTCTAAACCACTATGTGAACCGAACCGTGACTTCAGTATACCGTTACACCCCCACATGCCACACTGTATGGATTTGCCATCAGCCGTGGCCACACACAAAAAACACACGCAGGAGATCAAAGGTTGAGCGTTGCCCGCATTCCCCGAGCAACAGCCACCTTACATGCATGCACACACGGTCAGACAGTTTAAGGAAAACGGCACCAGGGCTGAATGCTGTCTTTTCAGTGTTGTTCTGGATAATGTGTGCAGAATCTGGTTGAGGGAGGGAGGGGGAGGACTGTGAATTAAGCAGAAAAGGGAAGAGAGAGTGAATGGGGGAGGGTACTGATGGGCAGAAGGCGAAATGCTGTTTGCGGAGTGGGATATACCGGTTGTGTGTGTGTGAGAGATGGAGCAGGGGATTTTGTAGCAATGAAAAATGACATGGCCACATGTCATGTAGGCTACTGTACAGCCACCAAGCAAGCAATACTTGATTCAGTCTATTCAATGAGAGTAGCATTTTTCTAACCTATTTATTACAAAACTTTACTACTGTACACTCACGCAGCACACGCATCTAATTGACCACCCATTTCTCTGGCCTAGTTTCTGTTGTGTCAACATCGAGATGTCTTCCTAACCACTAGTTTACTTCTTCTCCTGAGGCAATGCAAAAAGCAGACATGCAGCGACTTTTGAGGGAACCTAGCAACTGGAAAGATTCACAACAGCGGAGTTTAACTAGACTGCTCCAGTACTAGATAGAGACATTTTCCAGCACATTACTTCCCTTTTAAAGATTTCTATTGGCGATAGCATAAATGAGATTTGGTGGAAGTTCAGTAGGACACAATTAAACTAATTGTTAACCAGAATTAAAATGTAGCTTGACTAATTAAGTTTGTGTTTATATTTTGAATGGTGTGTGTGTGTGTGTGTGTGTGTGTGTGTGTGTGTGTGTGTGGGGACCGGAAGCTTTAGGGTCAAGATCTCTCACTCACTCACTCACTCACTCACACACTCACACACACACTCTCAGAGCTTGGCTGATGGCAGGAAGCAATAATGCTGGCGTGCTTCCGGATGCTTCTCTCAAGGGAGTGTGGCTGACTGCCCTGTGTAACTGAGTGGAGCAGAATGAAAACTTAACAAAATGACTGGAAAAAAAAATACTGTAGTGCAGTGGGTGGAAAGAAAGCCAATAGGTTAATTTGAAAAGCGTTAAGGCAACATTATTATATATGTATGAAATACAGCAGCAGCACAATAAAAATGCTTAATATAATTACGGACAATTTTGGCCAAATAGAAACGACAACAAAATAAACCTTTTTAAATTAGCTTCAAAGTTTTGCTGCATACCTAAGGTAGTCTTAAAGGTCACAATATATAAATAAAGATACTTATTTTAGCATCGGAGTGGCCGTTTGGCACCTTTTGATTGTAGCACACTAAATATTGTAGCACACTACATTTCCAATAAATCCTAACAGTGTGAAAATGCAGTGTCTCTCACTCTGTGTGTCAGACACTGGGCTCTATTTGGTGTAAGGCCAGCGGTAGCGCTAACACATACGTAGTGAGAATTTAGTGAGCGCAAGGTGCTGATTCTCTCACATGGGCACATTAGCTGTTTGTCCGGCTTGCCATGACATCGCTTGTGGTCAAATTGGAGTGAGATGGGTGCAGCATGAGAATCAGGCGACGCAGTGCTAGTTTAATGAAACAACAATATTGTGCTGGCGTCTCCGCCTAGTCAGACCACGTCTTAACATAGGCGTATATGTTGTGTGGTATCAGCTAGTCAAATGTGCACTAAGCACAGGCTTATACAAAATCACATGCTACTTTTGTGTGGTATTTTGGCCTACTTTGTGCAACGATAAACTAGACTACCGTCTTTAATGTTGGTGGATTATTAGAGGTGCCATTTGCACACTTTATGTTGCTCATGCTTAGGGCTGTCGCGATAATCGTGTATGCATTTACAACGTTACGCTTGACAGCGCTTTACTACAGTTTAATAAAGGGCTGTCCTTAGTCTGGGGAGCTCACCATGCAGCGCACGCACACTCGAGTGATTCTTTTGGGACATGTCTGTATTTCGAGTGGGAAAGAAAAAGGAATATGTTGTCCCCTAACCTTTTGGGTTGTTCAACCGAAAACAGCCTACTGTGCAATCACTTCTTTCTGTCTACATGGTACCTAAATCAATGTGGTGTAGGCTACGCTTGGAGCACCTTAAGCTTTTGATCTTAAATAATTAGTCATAGTTTCCATCTGATATTTTGGACAAACATCTGCCCGACAAAGTTCCACGTGGTCGCCTACGTAGTCAGAACACCAACTAAAACTGGTCTAAACTGTTAGAAGGCCTATGCTGTTGAACAATTGTCTCACCACAGACTGAGATCACGTTGCCTAAATGGCCCAGAATCACACTATTTCAGAATCTCTGCGCCACGAACCTGATCATTCAAAACAGAAAATGGCAATAATACCGCAGTTTTGGGCCAACCTAAATCATTGCATGTACATTTTCTTCACCGCGACAGCCCTACTCATGCTACGTTCCAGCGTTTTGATCCAAATATGGTCAGGATCTCTGCTGATAATGTAACAATGTGATGATTACATATCTTCCCTGCATGTCCCCCACCACTCTCTCTGATTATTCTTCTTCTTTTTTTTTTTTTTTTTACACTTTTCTAACTGCGCCACAAATGTCCCTAAATTAGAAAAAACAGATTGGCCATATCTATCTTGGATCGACTTGCGCCGTGAAGTTGCGCTATGATTTCAGCTGTTATTTTTCAATTGGATAATTGGGCAACTCTAACGTATGGGTAGACAATGATTTTTGTGTTTTTATGGAAAATGTTTCCTTGCTTCTCTCCAAGTCTTTGTGTGTCCTCAGGATAATCAATGATCTTGGAACACTGGATAAGTCCAACCAGTAAATCCCCGAGAATCAGGCTGAAATGCTATAGCATGTTCAAGGTTTTATACGAGCTAACACCAACATTAACTTAAAATTGTGAGTCATTTCAGCACATGCATGTTAGTGCAGGCACTGTACTGTGTATGTGTGTGCATGTGTGTGTTTTTGTGGCCCACAAAGCATTTGTTTTGGTCTTCAAATTCAACAAATATCTCCTTGCATTTCGCTAGCTTACCGTTCTCTGTGCGTGTTGAAAAAATAATCACATAATTCTACACAGCCCTGGCTCCATAAATTGGAACATAAACAGAATGGCGAACACTGGCGTACAAAACCAAAGCAGTAGCACTACGCGTTTCTTGACGATTTTGATGCATGATGCACTGCCCGCAGAGAAAGATTTGAGCTCCAAGTTAGCAAGAATGACTGACCATACCTTTAAGTTTCATAAGTAAATTCTAGTTTAGCTTTGTGACTGGCACTGCCCCTAGTGTGTGTGTGGGTGTTCTGACATGAACTGTCTAACAGATTTCTTTGAAACTTCGGAGCCACTCTGCCATTGTGTTTGTGGTGATAACAACAGAACACACATAAGGTAGACAGCCAAGTGGAGATTCATTTTTACCACAAGAGGTTAGGGACGCTAGGGTCATGTCCCTCTGTCCCCTTTTAATAACTAAAACAAAAATACTCTGTGGCTTTATTTGACTCAGAAAGCCTTACCCAACACGGAAATTATTGGCATGTTAGCCTTTTCTCAATTGTGTGGGTGGTGGTGCATGGCTGTTCTTAGCTTGTGCAGAGATTTGCCTGGTTACATTCCCCGTTAGTTGAGTTTGTTGTCTGATAGTTTTCGACACGTGGACATGTTCACGTCTGAGCTGCCACTGCCACATACTGTACATAGTATGGACATACTGTACATAGTATGGACATACTGTACATAGAGGACAGACACAAAGTGCCGCATGTAACCACATACTGTGCTTTGCTGTGTCACATGGATCAGATGTTTCAGATTGGTTTACATGTAAATTTCAGGTCAAATGTTTACATTCATTTCTCATAACCATGCTACTAGGAATTAATTTGAAATGCGTCCTATGCTACATCTAACAAACTACCAAACCAGCAAAGTTTCAGGAGCTAAGTTGATTTTGGCCTCTATGTACAACCTGCTTATTTATTGGCATTCCTTTAGCATGAAGCAGGGAATCCCTGACGCTGGTCCTTGCCTGTTGGTGCGTGTGCGTGTGTGTGTGTGCGTGCGCATAATATCAGGATAACAATGAGAGACCTATACTTTATCATACAATTCAGCTTGCTGTATTCTTTATCAATGGATGAAGCCCTTGCTTAATATGTTTACAGATATGTGCCCTGAATGTTAATTAATATATATTGCAAAGCTTTTATTTCTTTCTATACATTTCCCCCCCAAAAAATTAAATGTTGATTTTAAATGATTTATGATGGGACTTAATGTACCTGGCCTGTGTGACAGTAATCCCTAATGCACTGAATGTCACACAAGGATGCGTGTGCACATGTGCTTCGGTTTGAATCCAAGTACTGGACATCATCAAATTGAGGCAAAACAGTAGTTTTGCCTAGTTTGCCTAGCTTTGCCTAGCGTATGCTACACATGGAAAATACACTGCCAAAAACAGAAGGCAGTAAGGCAGCACATGAAACCTCGTAATGGTACTGGAACCATGCTTTCTTTCAACAGCCTGCTACAGTTTTTTTTTTTTTTCATTTTCACACTTCCACGCTCATTCTCCCGTCAGAGACGCAACGACGCCATGCAGGATGTGTATTCACCACCAGTCATCATTATTCTCTGGTGTGTGTGTGTGTGTGTGTGTGCGCGTGCAGAGCCTGGGAGGAGCGTGATGAGCGCGCGCTTTCGCTTGCCTGCCGGCAGATCCTACAATGTCCGTGCGACGGAGCTGGAGCGAGACAGACATCACACACAGGTGGTGTGTAAGGTACTGCTCCTGGACAACACCGTCCAGGCCTTCAAAGTCAGCGTAAGTACCGTGTGTGTGTGCGTGTGCGTTAATGTGCAACAACCAACTGGCTCCCACTCCCACATATTTGACTACAGTTTGGACACACAATTTTAAGGCCATACTGTAACCCCCAAAGATGAATGAAAAGTTCTTGATAACAGTGTTTTAGTCATTGCGTTGAATAAAATGTGCACACATTTCTTCATTCACATACATGCTTCTAGATTTCGGCAGCGTGAGCGTGTGCTCCAACACGTGAACACTCGAAGCACTGTAATTGCTTGTCACCAGTCTGAAAGATTGCAAAGTGTATAAATGTAACTCTCTGTATAAATGTTGCAGCCTGCATTTTGCAACGCTGGGGTGCGAAGGTACCCGTTACAGTTCCACGTTAAGTCTATAAGTTTGTCTTCGGGCCATTCCAGAGCAATACAAAACGTTGGCGATGATGTCCCCTATCATTAATTAAACCTCAATCAAACTTGAAATAATGAAGCTCAAATACTTGTTTTGTTTGCACTAACCTGCAGAAGTGGTGCACACTTGCATGTGCAGTTATACGTGAAATGAACATAAATGGGGTGCTGAGGTCGCTATTATAAAAAAATAAAATAAAAGCATTCTCCAAATCGGTGTGAGCAACATGTTTGCTTTTGCATGCACACACAATGCACATACAAATCAAAATTCTTTTGTTTTTTAACTGTGTGCTGTACAGGGTGCTAACTTCAGAAGTCACTTGTCTTGTGCACGGGACAGGGTTGGGTGCTACGGGCACATTGGGGGTAGGGGGAGGGAGCGATAAGAGAACTGTTTTTGCTCAGCAGTTGATGACACAAAATTACGGCAGCCATTCTCATGATACACGTGTTGTTCATTCTGCTGTTGGCTCTTAATGAGCTTTTTCCATGAAACGCCGGGTGCCTTTATAGCACTTTAATCCACGTGTGTGTGTGTGTGTGTGTTGGTACTATCCCTCCCGGTGACATTCTTGAAATTCCAAAGCTTATAGGAGGCTTCTGAAAGCTTTAGTCCAATCAAGTACTGACATGCACATAGCATTAGTCTAGCGTTACGCACGCACACGCGCACACACACGTAGGTGCTACTGTGGATGAATGGATAGCAAATGAACATGATCCCTAGGAGAGGTTGGCCAGAGGGCTGGTACACAAAACCTGATCCAGTGTTTTGCCTGGAAACCCATCACTTGGATTCTTTGTCTGCTACCTCTGTGAGCAGTCCTCCTTTAGTCCCTGTCTCACAGACATTAGGGGAGAAAGCAAAAGATGCATTCAGTGAGTTTGTGGTCCATTGGTGACACGTGTCTATTGTACAATATGAATGTCCTGTTTTGTATTGCGTGCCTTACTGTGCGTTCACACCGGCCAGCGGCGAGAGCGTCAACATTTGCTCTGGCTGCCCGGCCACCGACGCCGTACAAAGATACGTGGACGCTCTGAAGTACTGAAGAGGTGGCAACGTTCGTTCGAATGTTGGTCTTGCAAAAATTGCTTCGCTGTATGTGCTTGCGTCCATATACTGTAATTACATAATTATTTTCTTCAGCTAAGCAAAGTCTGTGAGAGCTCTTGGCTCTGTATGATGTGCTGTTAAAAATAACAATACACACACTGTTCTAGTTGCAGATTTAATTACGCTGTTATAATAATTAGCTAAATAAAAAGCATGTTATGGTGCCAGAGAATGTAATTCCCTATGATTTTTATAAAATATTATGCACTAGCCTAGTAGCCTTAAAAAATATGCACCAACTCACCAAGAACGCCAACAATGTCAGACACATTGGTCCAGGCATCATTTTTCTTATTTTTCTCCCTGTACGCCAATATGGTCACATAATCATAAATAATGGGAAGCTCACCACGGCAATGATCAATTTAATTTTTGCTTGAGAACTAATGTTTGGTGGGAAGTTAAGTCAACCTTATGGTAATGAGCTATGATGCGGTTCGGAGGCAGTGCTCCACTCCGGAGAATTCTACAGAACCGTAACGATGGTTCCCACCAAACATTATCATTGCTGTAGCAAGTTTACCATTATTTATGATTATGTGACCCTGTTGGCATACAGTAGGGCTGAACGACTTTCTACAATTCTCCTCTCACAGCTCATTAACATAAAGTTGACTTCAGCTTCTCTCGATGCCTATACCGCCCAAAACACGCTGCGCCGCTCCTCGACGCTTCTCGCCGCCGAGCGACGCTGGCTCCTCATAGAAAATATATGACCACTGCTTGCCATTGGCCATTGTGAACGCACGTTTGTTTTATTATTAATAAAATACCCTTGGGTGTCAGGTCTGGTGTGACAATATTTCTGTATTATTCCACTACCTCTTCACCTATCCTCTCACTTGCGAGACACATGTTTTATGTTTTATGTTAGGGTATGAAGTGAAGTGAAACGCCACAAACAAAATAACGAATCAATTCACTTTGAAATTGAGGATGCCTGTCACAGATTGCTCATCCTCTCTTTAAAATCCTGTTGTTCAATATTTCTCTAGCCTCACCTCACCCCTTGCTATGTGATGCCACCCAGCCTCTCTCTCTCTCCCCCCCCCCGCTCTCTCAGCTCATTGATCACCTCCTGGCAGTAGGTCTGCCTGGAAAGACAAGACGTCTATTGATCTGCTTGCTCTTCATCCCAGCCGGCCAGCATTGAACCTGAAATTGCCGTTGGCGGCTGGGGATTTCCAAGAGGAGTCTCTTATCGTCATGGGAACATGCACAGTCCCTTGGGCTTGTTGTCAGAGTTGGGCACTGTGATGCGCAAAGTCTGGTTTGATAGCACTGTAGTTACAGCCCAAACATAACCACGCTTTAAATTGGTTTTTACTTCAGGCTTATTTATGAGAACTGGGATTGTGGGATACAGACATTTAACATTGTTATTATGTTAGTATTCTACTATACAGGTGCATCTCAATAACTTAGAAGATTGTGGAAAAGTTTAGTTATTTCAATAACTCGATAAACAAAGTGAAACTCGTGTAGTATATCGTGAATTAATTACACACAGTGAAATAGTTCCAAGTCTGTATTTGTTTTAATCTTGATTGTTACGGCTTACAGCTCATGAACATTTCAAATTCAGTATCTCTAAAAATGTGAATCTTGTTAAATAGTGCAATATTGTAGACTCAAGGTGTCACACTAATCAGCTAATTACATCAAAACACCTGCAACAGTTTACTGAGCCTTTTAAAAGGGTCTCTCAGTCCAGTTCAGTAGGCTTCACAACAATCATGGGGAAGACTGCTGACTTGACAGTTGTGCAGAAGAGACCCTCCACAAGGGGGGAAATGGGCTACAACTGTTGCATTCCTCGTGTCAAGCCACTTCTGAACCAGAGGCAACGTCAGAAGCGTCTTACCTGGACTAAGGAGAAAATAAGTGGTCGCTCCTCTTTTCAGAAGAAAGGACATGTTGTATATAATTTGGGAATCAAAGTCCCAGAGTCTGAAGCAAGAGTGGGGAAGCACAGAATCTGAATGCTGATTAATTTTCTAGCAGGACTTGACACAATACCTGGTTTCATAACCATGGGAGTACTAGTTGATTTGCCAGCAAACTTACCTGACCTGAATCCCATAGAAAATATGTGGGGTCAAGAGAAAGATGAAACACAAGAACCAACAATGCAGACAAGTTGAAGGCCGCTATCGAAGCAACCTGAGCTTCCATATAGGTGTCCACAATATATCAACTCACTATAGTTATATGGGCTGGGTGATATGGACCAAAAAGCATACTGTATCTCGATATATTTAGGTTGAATACGGATAGACAATATATATAGGTATTTTCTATGTAGTAGGCTAAATGTTCAGGAGAAAAAAACGACAAATGTGAAATTATTTTATTTTTAGCGACATTAATTGTAGTTGAACATGGTTAAATCCTTAGCAGAGAGGTTTTGTTGATTTGTTTTTGATTACCGGTACCTTGTCATACTAGCTGGCTACCTATATCTGTTTGTCAGAAATAGAAATTGAGCATGTTACTCAGTATCTGCTCTGTCATTAGCTACTGTGAAAAAAGGTTTGCTTCAAATGCAAATAGTTATGAATAAATGCATAATATAACTATATCCATATAAATATATAATAGTTAACGCAATATCACGTTGCGCAATATCATTATCAAAAATGTTGCAGGCAGTGCAATATTCAGTTTATTTTGTGGAGAGATGCGTGCGTTGGCTGTTTGGCTTAGTTGTGTTTGATTTAGGCAAAAAAGTAAGATGTGTGGCTGAGGAAGCTATGACATAATAGAGATGGAAGAGGAAACATTAGTCCAACTAAGAATGCCTCTTCGCTAGCTTGGAATTACTGTTGTTGTACCAGTCCAAGTGTACTAGTCCAGTTGAAAATGTGCTGTTTTGATATGTTAGGAATATATTATGATGATTTTTCCCCATAATATTTGTGTTTTTACTTATGTTTAAACATATCAAAATGTATATATATTGCAAATTTCAAGATCAATATCGCAATATCACATTTTATCGATATCGTGCAACCCCCATAACACCTCAGCAGTGCTACAGGCTGATCGACTCTATGCCATGCTGCATATATGTAGTTATTCATGCAAAAGGATCCCCAGCCAAGTGAGATGCTTGTACACGAACACACTTTTCTCAAGGCCGAAATTAAAATTCCCTTTTTCACTGGTCATATTCTAATTTTCTTATACTTAATTTGGGGTTTTCATGAGCTGTAAGTCATAAGATGGGAAAAAAGGCTTGAACTATTTCACTTTGCGTGTAATTAAGCCACAATATGAGTTTCACTTTTGTTAATTGAATTATTGAAATTACTTAATTTCCCCAATATTCTAATTTATTGACAGTGTATGTAATTATGGTATCATAGGTCCAGCCCGAGGGGGTTAATATATTTGGAATGCCAGTCACCCTGAGGAGAGGAAGAAGAAGAATGACTAGAGGTGCAAATTAATATACAGCAGATGCAGGATTTTGGGTGACATAGTTTCTGTCTTAATTATGTGTATCGGTAGCTTTTTTTTGTGAGAACAATACGGAGAACAGTTTAGAGCTCCTTTTTGTTTTTCTGTGTGTCTTGTGGGATTGGGCACAGCTGTGTTAGCTTTTTGTCTTAGTATCAGTGTGGTGTGAAGTACTTTAAATGTAACAGTGATGAAGTACGCAATTACTGTATGTTGATTAGTTACTTGGCTGCTTCATTTATTATCCAAATTGTAGCAAAATGTATGTGGTGACCGAGAGAGACAGAATTACTTTATACTACTATTTCTAGTCAGCTGTTTCAACAAGCCGTCTCGCACATTTCTGAAAACAAACCTACACACACACTTGCCCCTAAGTGTTTGTTTGATCTTTTTGGCTCAAAGTGACTGTCATTTTAATAAATGTTCCTTTTATTGGGCTGAATTATATTTTCCGACACGTGATTCATTACCGATACTGGTGTTGAACAGAGAAGAGAGCAGATACTGTCACCCTGTTGAAGTTCTCTTTGAAAGGGCTTGTTGTCTGTTGCTCCCTATCTCTTCATCTCTCTCTCTCTCTCTCTCTCTTTGACTTTGCGTTCTGTCTTGAGCTCTCTTCACTCGTGTGCATACACATCTGTGTGAATTGATGAGCATCTACACAATGGGCGCTTGTCTGTGTAGGGCCGGCCACATAATCAAGCACTCATTTTATCTCTCTGGCATTCTGTCCATTTCCCTCTTAGAAGATGTAAGCTCTAGCCTAAATACTAAGTGATTTACTGCAGAAGAATCTGTAGCCTTACTACTGAACTCTGACTTACTGAATAATGTATGGCTGTCTGCTCCTGTAGTGTCAGCCTTTGCACATTTGGCTGTGACGCTTTTAGAATACCAGAGAAGGCCATCACACACATGCGCACACACACACACACACACACACACACACACACACACACACACACACGTCGTGGCGACGGCTATCCTGGGAGCTCAGTATAAAAAAACGCCACAGAGAGCTCCCACATCCACCCTGAAAAACCACTTCTTACAAAGAGGGACAACCCCCCCCCCACACCACCACACACATGTGCGCACACGCACATGCGCGCACACACACACATACACACACATGCACACACACGCATACAGAGTCTGTGCCTGTGAATGGACCTATAAGGAAGCATCAGATTAGAGACCCGCATAACTGACACCCAGACAGTCAGTCACACACTAAACCAGTCAAGACGGCCGCTGATGACTCACCCTTATCTATAATCTATAGTCCACTGTGGGAGATGCTTTGTCAGTTTGCCAGGTCAGCCAGTTAGTATGTTTTCTATAGGCAGTTAATATTAGGCATGTAAGATGCTTTTATAGGTTAATTTTAGATTTGTTTTTATTTAAAAACAATTTTAGGTCATGATTTAATGGAAAAAGAGTGATTGTAGATTGTGTTAACATCTGCTAACACTTACTAGGTTGCATAGGAAACGGTGTGATCCCACCGGGCCACCATTATGTGCTGTCAACTATTGTCATGTTCTGTTATGCACTGTCACATGCAGAAACACGCACGCACACACGCACGGCTGTAAAGTGTGTCACTAGGGTAGGAGGGTAAGAAAGATGGAGACGTGCGCAGGGAGTGTTGTTGTGCAGGTGAATGTAACGAGGCTCATTGCGTATGCATCTGTATGTGTGTGTGGGTTTGTAGTAGCAGTCCATCTCCCACGGGAGCTGTGGTGTGATTT
>JAODLL010024938.1:0-24682 GCA_026546735.1 Forbesichthys agassizii
TGGGTCTTCCCCGAGGCCTCCTCCCAGCTGGACGTGCCTGGAACACCTCCCAAGGGAGGCGCCCAGGGGGCATCCATTGTTTGAAAATATACAAAATACTATAAAAATATGTTAGACTCAATGCATAGGTTATCTACACACCCTGTGACAGATGTTTTTCCTTGAATAGCTGTTTTTTCTTTTTCATTGGTGGTTGGGTTGCTGCAGAATAACACATATGTTAGCAACCATTTAAATCGTATTTTAGAATAATACTTTTTACATTTTAACTTACTCGGTATGGTGTGAAGTGGCGGTTGTCTGTACTTAGAATTCGTAGGCTCGCGTTTCACAAACACAGGTTTTTCTGTTAAGAATAATCATGTTAAATATAAGGGGTAAAACCATCGATATAACATATTCAGCCAAATAATGTTTATCTTACCCTGAATAGCATCAGCAAAATCGTCCCATCCATTGAGTGAATCGTCACTAATATAGATAGCAGTGTCTGTTTAAATAAAAAAGGAAAATCTCAAATCTAAAATAAATCTATTATATCGGCTACGTTATATTGGTGATGTGCGCATCTCTGCTAACATACCGTTGGTTATCTGGTCCATTATGACAGTTCTGTGGGGATTTTCCAGGGTGTGTCTAGGCGGCCGCAGTCCGTAGCAGTTATATAGCTAGAGTAATACACATAGAGCTAGACCCATAGCCATAGCACCACACATGCAAATTTTAACCTAACACTTAATTTATATTGCGGAAATAAAAAACATTTAGTAGGAGTCAGACCATTCGCGCTGAAAACAATGTAACCCTGTATGGATTTGTATTGTTGCGCAGGCGTTTTGATATGTAAAACCGCTGTATTTCGCACAGATAGCTGTACAGCATGGTAAAATCGGGTCGTGTTATTTCGATCACATGTGTAGAATTACATCCATAAGACCTCCATTGTGGGTGGTTGCGTATGGTTTCGCTGCTCGCTATAGTTATCCCTGCTCGTATAATGAACGTGTTTTTACATGAACAACTGTCCACCGTGTATGTGGTTGCGCTTGAGTTTTTCAGCAGTGATCCATTCTGCGTATGTTGTTGGATTGTGGAGGAAATTGAGCCATCTTGACACACAATTAAACATATCCATGTATTCCACGCAGTTTAGAGTGATTTGTGGTATTTGCATGTCGTTGAAATCGGGCATTGTTTGGTTTCGTTGTACCATGTAAAGCAATACTTCCTTGTTCACGAAAGTATAACATATCTTGCTGTAATCTGACAGTGAAACAGTTATGACCTGTCATCCCAAACAGTTTTTCCTGCTGTTGTAGACGCTATATAAAATATTTCACACTTGTAGATGTTCTACAATCTCTGTTACACAACCATATGCATACGAACACAAGCGACGCCGGCCGGTCTAGCCTCTATCACTAAGACAACAGAATGTGTCACACGTTCCCACTGCTTATAGCCTCACCATATCGGATATGGCGCACCCAGCTGTGAGACACGGATATGTGGCTTCAAAGAACAACACACACCTGAATCATGAATGGGTTTTGATCTTTTAGGCTACCAATAAAAATAAATAACCCTCGCATTTAACCCCGGCCATATAGTCCAAGCAGACAGCTGTATTCGCACCTCACACCTCCGGGGGAGGCCCTCCCATCCCTTGTCAATGCTGCGACAGACCACGATCATAAATAACTTTTTATCTTTTATGATACCAATAAAATAAATTACACCATTTTATCCACCACATTATTTCGCATAAAAATATATGCGAGTCGACCATATTAACGAGGGGAAAAAAAAGTTTTTTAATTCTGTAATGGGGGAGCGGGCAAGGCAGGATCCAGGCACAGGGTTTGGCGTAAATAATAAGTATTTAATAAAAGACAGCTCGCAAACACACACCATACATGAAACAATAACCGACAACTAAACATACAGAAACCCCATCCCTAATACTAAAGCAAACCCCCAGGTGCAAACAATACACAATCAGTGCAAACACCCGTGAGACAAGGAGTGCTGGGGAAGTGCACGTCTGGAAACCAAGGGCGGGAGCACGCAGGCCCCAGTAACGTTGGGAGGGGATGAGCCGCCCATCAGCGGCGCGGCCCAGACTGTTAGAAATTCACATTTTTTATTCACATTTTTTAAAATAACGTTTTATCTTTTACAATAACACTTAAATAAATTACAGCATTTTAACCTACGCATTATTACGCATAAAATGATATGTGACTCAAACTTATTAAAGCGAAAAATAAAAATCGAAATATTTTATCCAAAATATAATTTTTGGAATATCATTTGATAATAATATCTTTTTCGATACTAATTAATAGCTGTCAGATTACTAGAGAGCTATGTTGTAAGAAAACCGCAGTTATATTCCTTCTATAGTTTGCTATTACGTTTTTGCAACAGCTCCCTCAAAGGGTCTAGAAATAAGCAGTGCCATCCAACCCCCCAATGAATTAGAGGGGGTTAGAGAGTAAATGGAGGTCCTAACCAGCCCCTCTGCTTCTCTCATTGAGGAAATCAAATGTATTAGGTCCAAGGACTCCCCATGTTGACTGGTTAAGTGCCAGGTGGACCTTATGGAAACTTAGGACTGAGACAATCAAGGATGAGACCACACCATATAATAAATATGAACTGTAAATAAATATTTTTTTCCTTCAGAAATTGCTCCTGCTGGTTGGAAGCCTGAATCCAAAACAAAACTGAAATAATATAAATATCAATTAATATATAAATATCAATCAATCAATATAAAATTATGTGAGTGACTTCAGGTAAAGCCTTGTTCATATAAACAAACATTTTCATTATAACATACCACACTACACATCCTATGAAAATATTGATACTCAATACGGTACTCAATCGGACACCAATGTAGCCTACAAAAATAATACAGGCCTAAATATTTCACCCACTTTGAAAAGTAAACACTTTGTTATTGAGGTTGTTGGAAATTACTTTTGAGGGTTGAATGAATGCTTCTGTCAACTGACATAATGTTGTTTACTTACGATTACAGGTGTATAGACATATTCAAGTAGACAAATGTACACATTTTAAGTAGGATCAAAGTGTCTGCAATATGCTGTAAATGCAGATGCAGCCTATGTAGTATAGATAAATAAATTATACCTCTCTCTTGGCTAGAACAGCAGATATATACGGCCCATGGAAAACATAAATTGACTGTAAGGAAAAGTCTAGCTTTTACACAGAGCAGAGCATGGATAGATATGTCTTGATGACTTTTCCTGCCCCTCACTGGACACAGTATGCTTCTGTCCTTGATGGTTTCTGTTAGTGTAGCTCAAGGAGATGACTAAACAAACTAAATGGTTGAACTTTCTGTCTTACTTTCTATCTTAACATCAACAAAAGGCAGATTTTATTGTAGTAAAGTTAACACAACAATGCATTTTTATAGCTTAAATTTTACATTTTGTGTTCATCTTCTCTGTCAAGAAACCATAAAATGGCACATAAAGTTCAGAAATGAACTGGATAAGACTCTCCAGCTGTTCTTTAGCTCACAATGTTGTGCATGTGTTTGTTGATTTGTATATTGTACATTAGGGGTTCTTGTCCATACACATATGCTGATCCCACTGAACAGCAGTTATGAAGGAGAGGTTAGTTAAAGAAGCCACCAGTACACACACCACACAAGTGCCTCTCAGAGAGAAAGCAAGAGAACATGAGGGGTAGAAATTAAAAAGATGGAGTTGAAAGACAACGGTCAAAACCATGCTTAAAGCAGGAGGAAAATGGACTGCAGTTAAATGTAGCAGAATGAAGGGCATGCCCCTGAAAATAGCTAGGTTGGGAGGGAGCAGCTATATGTAAATGAAAGGATGGTCATCTTTCTTTGATCTATCAGCTTTCTCCTCCTCCTATTCCTTCGGTAGTCCTTCTTTCTTTTACCCTCTTCTCCCACCTCTTATATCCTTGTAAGAAAATCAAGAATTATTAGGCCTAATCTCACTTAATAGCATCTCGCTCTGCCTTTGTCCCAAGGCACCCCTCATCCCCTTTTCAGCAAGAGCCATTCACACCTACACCATCCCTAATCCTCTAAAGGCAGGGTGGCAATTATTCTCAACATTTTACCGGCATTATGATTATGATTATTTTCATTATTATTATTCACGCAGGCATCGTTAAGGGCCTGGTTGCCAGTAGGGTGGTTGAAGACCCCACCACCGCCCCCATCTCTTTACTGACACCTCTCTTTCTCACTCAAATGAGGCGAGCTCCTTTTCTTTCTATGGGGCTGGCCAGTTTGGCGGCATGAACCCAATTCAGGGTGCCACATCTTCTGTGGGTCTTGAAAGTATTGTTGTGGGGAGGGTAATGAGTATAGCTGCAAAGACACCGGTCCTGACCCTTAAACACAGAGAACCATCAAAAATATGATTAAAGCAGAGTGCATTGGTGAGAGGGCCTCAACTCAAAAGGTCTTGTTTATGCACAGTAGTAATTACACTGGTCTGGTTTTGAGCTTTTGCTTGTTGTGGTCATGAATAAGGGGTGAACTAGGGGAGGGCCAGGGAAGGCTATAGCTTGGACTGTTTCACTTTTCTTTTTGGATTGGGTGGAGTGTGGAGTGGGACATGTATCGAAAGAATACATCTCCCACAATACTGTTAATTACATATGAAGGCATTTTGTTTTGTTTTCCATATATCATAGGAGTTCATAGAGGTAGATTGTTGGAGTAAAACGGCACACTTACATATCGATCTAAATAACAATCCAGCCCTTAATATTACATCTTAATATTATATCATAATATTTCATTACACCGTCTTATACTCCTTTCACATCAAAGCAACAACCCGGGTAAACCCATGTTAATTAAAGGATGTGAAACGCTCACCCAACAACAGTGCTCAGTGTTGATATAATAATGGAAACATGGGTGAAATGACTTATATTGCTTACCATAGAGGGTCTTGAACATGGTGGCAGAGTATAAGAAGATGATTCATACTTCATTAGGTGACAACATTTAAAGCACCACATCCATCATGTTGAAATCTCCAGAACAAGCTAACGTTGTGTGATAAGACTATGCAACCCTCACGAGGGTGAGGATTGCCCTCTTAGAGGTGGAGGATACACTCTCTGACAAAGGCTGCTGTTAGAAAAAGATAATTTGTTATTTATTTTACTGGACAGGACAAAGGGTTGTTTAATAGACCAGTATACAAGGCTGAATGTTCAGGAAATGCAGGCACAATAACAATGCACCTGCTACTTACTGTCCTTGGTGGGGCCTTAAGGCACCAAGGTCACTCTGGACACTGCACATCCAGTAGTTGTTGGCAAAGCAAACAACACAAATAAGTAAGTAATGACATGCCACTTGTAGGTTTAGGTACTAATGTATTAGCCGGGCAGGCAAAACATGTTCCATAAGATAAGCAAAATAAAAAAAATGGAAAAAATGACTTAGAGGCACAATTATCAAATAGGGACCAAAGCAGAAATACACATGGAATCACTTAGACTTTTAATAGAGCTTCCCCTTCGTCCTCTTCTGCTGTTTCCGCACTGATGCGCTCGCACTGATGTGGTTTCATTGTATTCCTGCACATGCAATGTATTTCAACCATGCAGTGTCAATTTACAGCAAACAATGCAGCCACCTTGCAAACTCATAGCTCATAGTGTGTTTAGGGTCCCATTAAAGCAATTTGGAACTACTTTTGCCCTATACAGTATAACCTGCCCTTAGCCCAGAACCACAATACTAACTTAATATGAGAGAGACAGGGAGCATGGGAGAAGCAAATGCAAAACATGGCGCAGTGGGTAAAGCAGGGTGACAGGTGATCCAGAAGTCGCTGGTTGCTGCTAACTCCTCATTAATTGTGGAGGTGTCCCTGTGCAAGACACCTAACCCTTACTGCTTCCGGTGTGTGTGAATGTGAGGCAATACTTTACAGCGCTTTGAGTGGCTGGAAGGTTGGAAAAGCACTATATATGCAGTCCATTAAACTATACAGTCCATTTTTACATGGCAACCCCATTCAGTGATGTGAATGGAACTAACTTGTGAATATTGAACCAGTAACCATACATGGGTCAAACCTGACTTGAATCAACATTTATCTGACTGTTAAGTCAAATATTACATTACATTGATCAAATAAAAACATGTATACGTATATAAAAAAATTAACACATTTGCAAGGCACTGTTAACTATTATGCAAACAGAATTTCAGATGTACAGATCTACTGAATGAAAATATACTGTGTTAATAATAGTTAATAATAGGGGAAACACAAAAAGTGACATACATGTTAACAACATGTTAATTCTGTATAAATGTGTCAAATATGTGATTAAAATAACCATGGCAGAAAGACAAACAGGCATATTCATATGTCTATCATGAAGTCAGTTAATTTAGCAGTTCGCTTGAATCTCCATTTCCTACACTACAGTACATATCCATGGAATGTCATTTGTGAAACCTGGGACCTGGGCTGGAATGGCAAAATCTGGGAAGTGTGCACATGCCAAAGGGGCAGTGTGGCCCACCAGAAGAGCTCCACTGCCCCTGGTTCAGTGGAAGCTCTACATGCCCTGGGGACAGCAGGGGACATTTAGCCGTGGAAGTGGATGCACCTGCACCCAGGAGAGAGTCTGGGGAGAGGAGGAAGTGACTGGGGCCAGAGATCAGGGGCCACCCTGCTAGCAGAAGCTTGTTGACAGGGTTAGCATCAACACCCACGGCCATACTCACCTCCCCTATCAGGCGTCGCATCTCCTGCAGCGAGGATCCCAGCAGCACAATGTAGTTCCTGGCTAAGACTAAGGTGGAGATCTTGGAGAGCCTGCGCCCTGGAAGAGTGCCCATCTGATGGTAGTACGAGGACACAGTGGAAGGCACCATGACCTCCCTGAGAGCATCCATAGCCACGTTCAGATCCTGCATACGTCGCCTTTCTCGGCTGTTGATCTTCCTCCTTAGTTCCTGCTGTTCCTCTGGGCTCAGCTGTCGGTGGGCTTTGGCAGCTCTTTCTGATCCCTGCAAGCCGAGCATGGAGCTGTGACAGAGACGGGACCCGGGATTGAAGTGGGGTAGGTCCTGGACAGACTCTGGATTCACGCCCATGGATGTTGAAAGAGCATTCATTTTCTCACCGGTGGATTTCAGAGTGGACAAATCTGCATGAATTTGTAATGGAAACAAAAACCTGATGTAGAAACACGAAACAAAGGCAAAATGTGTAAAAATCTAATGTGAATGTCTATATACTTTCCTACTCTCTGGTCAGGCATTCTTCAGTTGGGAGACATCATGGCTTGTGGATTTGTAGAAGGTTGGTAGCAAGCATGCAGGCAGGGCTATAGAAGGTCCACAAATTATGTGTGGTTTATAAAGTGGCAGTGCAGCTTGATCTCTTTACAGGGGCTGTCTAGAGAATGACAGCTCACACAGAGCTGGGTTGAGCTAAATGCTCTCAAGACATAACTCTTAGTTTGGATAGACTCCTCCCAGACAGAAACTGCATTCTAAATTATCACCACAGGTTCACTATGAAAAAATAAGAGAAAGTTGATTGCTGGCACCTCACTGGCAGGTTTTATTGAAGGTTCTTCTGGATGCTCAATAAGAAAGGAATGACTGTCAAATCATTATTAAAGATGTATTTGTTTATCCACCATAGATCCACCAGTGTATCAGGTGTCCAACTTTCTGAACTTGTATGATAATTTCACTGTGTGCTTCTATGTAATTCCATGCCTTAATGCCTAAACTCATATAACGTTATTTAATCACCACATAGTTTAATTTAATACAAATCTAGTAAAGATTTAAAAATTAGTAAAGAAGAAAAATAATGAGTCACAGCAAATTAAGTGTCCCATTTGAGTCCTATTCATTTTAAAGTGTCATTCTGGTAAAATAAATATACAGATTTTTCGTTTTTTCTAAGATATCTGTAAAAGAAAAAAGAAATTAATAAAATGTAACTTTATTAAGCTCATAGAATATTGGCAATGTTGGTACTTAGGCTTCTAGGCATTTGTCAAGTTACAGTACTGTACTTTACTACAGTATGATCTTAATAGTTGCATTAAGATAATCAAAACATTTAATTATTTTAACTACAGTATCAAATAAGGTTATGAACACATTTAGTGGTTTGACATTCTATTGTTTTAACCTGCAATTCGTTTGTGATATTTTAAGGTTGTTTTCTTCACCACATTTGATCATTAATACATTGGAGTTTGACACCTAAATTGTAAATTAAATTAATAGGCCTATTCATAAACCAGGTTATTCGAGAAACCAAGCTATTGCATTCACCTGATTATACTCAGTATTCAATTGTGTACATACATGTGTGCAATGGAGGAGCTGGCTACTTATGAACAGATCTATCTAAGTGACTCTACGAGTGTTGTCTTGATGAAATGAACTGACTGACTGCACCACTACTTGGTCCTGGCATCACTCCAGGCTGGCACGCATCAACCACAGGTGAAGCTGGCGTTCAACACTGAGCTCGGCTGGAAAACCTCAGACATTCCCATTCATTGCACAAAAAGACCCCTACTGTCGCTCCAGCAAACCTCACCCCCACCCGGTTGTACTTTCCCTTACCCCTCCTGCCCCACGTAACCCTGGACAGCACTGTGGGGAAAAGACCACACTGTCACAAACAGAAAGCAAGTTGTTTGGTGATGAATGCATGAGCAAGATGAAGGGGAGGAAGACCATTTGCTTTTCTCCAATGCCTGTTGCCTGAAAGAGTGTGGAGGCCTTCCGTTCCTGCCAGTAGTGTGGTGGCGTGCGGCTGGCATCAGAGCTGAATGGAGTCTGCAGGCGCACAGGAAAAGGGGTAGCGATGAAAAGAGCCAGGCGGATGGCTCCAACACCTGCAGGAGAACAGAGGGTGAATGTGTGTGTATTTGTGTGTGTGTGTGTGTGTGTGTGTGTAATAAAGGGAGAGACTGTGAGCGAATGGGACTCTGTGTATAGTCTGTTATCAACAAAGAAATATATAGATTTACAAAACAACAATGTTTAATGTTGGCGATGCTTAAAACGTAATCTCTACATGTGGCCTGTGTGACACCTGCAAGCACATCACGCATCCAGTAGACAGAATGGGCAGCCAAAGAAAGAACCTGGTGTCTAGCAGTACAATACAGCAGGGAAAATGAGCTTGATTTCAGAGCTAATAGCCAACACATCCTAACGGGAAGACTGGTGTCTTTATGGGAGATGGAGTGGAACCCTATCTGGGAAAGCTGTCTGAGGGATAGCCTGCACCTGGTACTAAATGCTGCATCTGTGTATCACCATTTCCTTGGGGGTAATCGGGAGGAAGACGTTTCTGCCAAATGGTCCAAGATCACACCAACCGGACAGGATGACATTCACATCAAAACTGACACAGCCACATGAGTTGCAAGTGGTGGAAAACATAATTTTTATTCAATACATTTTTGTCCATGTAAAACTTGGTTGGCATACGTGGTCTGTTCCAGCAAATTGTTCCAGCAAATGAAACTCATATTGTGCACACACATTTCCCTTTGCTGCACTTGAAGAAACACAAGAGAATGGAAGACACAATGACACCACTATCATCTTATTGAGAAGATGTTCAGAGAAACAGATACAGGATAGTAGGTGCAAACAGCCTAGAGTCAATTAAAATCAATTAGGTTTATAATTGAGGCCTTTTCTGGCATACTTTGTAAACTGTCAAAGTGTATCTGATTTTGCGAGAGTCTGATAGGGTCCGCATTATTATACATTTCATCAACAAAGAATTTACACTAGGGCTGCACCGGACTCAGAATTTTGTCAGTTGAATCGGATCTGCCTGCCTACTATGGTTTAACAATTCGTTACATTTTTCCATACTTTTTTTTTCATACTGGTGGCCTAGGCTAGACTATCTGGCACTCAGAAAATCAACTGGAATGAGTTTCAGTGGGTATACAGTATTTATTACATATTTGGCGTGTGTGGACATCGGAATACCTCCCAGTGTAGAATAGATTCCCATCTAGATGCACATATGTGGCTCCTCCTTTACCTGATTTATTTTATTACACTTTGGCCACTTTGGCCTTAAACAAATTAACAAAGATCAAATAATTTCTCTGTTTCTGCTAGGCAACCAGGTGCAGGGGTTACAAGCAGAGCTGGGAAGTACTTAAGTACTGTAGGTAAGTAGCTTTTTCAGGTATGTATTTTTCTGACAACTTTTTACTTTTACTCCTTACATTTTTACACAAATATCTGTACTTTCTACTCATTACATTTTGAAAACAAGCTAGTTACTTTAAGTGTTAATGTGTTTGGAAACAATTGAGAGGAATTGTTGATTGTTTTTTGCATAATTAAGCGCCTTCCCAATTAGCCCACATATACTGCTGTCGTGCTTACCATGTTGAGTTTTTGGTCCTAGCAATTGTAAAAATCTAGGGTTAGGGTCAGGATTTATTATAATAACATTATTTAAATTTGATTTGATTTGATGATTAAAACAATAATGTCCCCTCAAGGGTAGCTTTTGCCCAGAAACAGTCGGTACAATTGAATTGCGTTCACAATTTCTACTTGTTACTTTTTTCTTTTCAGTACATTTCAGAGCCTGTACTTTTTTACAGCGTACAGCAGGTTAATCAGTACTTTTACCAGAATCTGTACTTCTACTTAGGTAATGACTTTTGACACCTCTGGTTACAAGTGCAATATAAGTATTATTAGAGGGAGATTTACATAAAAGCAGGGACAGAGGGCACACTTGTCCTTTACACTGACTGGAGGTTTATGAGGCCTAGCCAATATGAGAAGATTACAAGCTGTTAATAAGGTGGAACCAATCTGCTGAAGGCTTGCTTTTGTCCCTCCTAGCATGCTTTGTGTGAGTTTGCATTGGTTAGTGGGCATTTTGAGTTGATCACAGGGTAACAAGGGTGATTAAGGTGGAAGGCGCACAAGGGTTACCCCTGGGGTCCTTTGTGGAACCAATACAATGCTTTGCTGCTCCCTCATTTATTAAACCCATGTAAACATTTAACAAAAGCATATATCCTGTTTCTAACTGCTCCAATGCCATATTGACTTTGCATTTGTCTTTTCTGTCTTGCATATACAGTTAGTGTTATACTGAGGCCTTTTGTTGCACACATCTGAAATATTTCAAGTCATGTCAAGTTTATTTATACAGTCCTTAATCACATTACCGTCTCAAAGGGCTGTACAGCCCATATTTCACATTGAAACAAACAACCTGCTTCTACCCCCACGCAAGGAAAAACCTCCATTAAAACATCCCATAAGGAAAAAAGGGAGTAAACCTTGGGAAGGGACCACAGAGGGGGAAGTCTACCCTTCCAGGATGGGTAGAATGCAATAGGTGTCGATAGAACAACAAGAGTTAGCAAAAATAAATTGAATGAATTGTATATCGTGCAATAAATAAATACACTGAAACTACTAATGTAGAGATTTTATACATTTTGTAAGGTTAGTAGATTATGAGCAGTCCACCAAGTGGTGTATTGACAGAAGCCACAGGAGATTTGTCCCAGGTCTGAGGCTGTGTATGACTCAAAAACCATTTAGTCTGTAGGCCTATATAGCATCACTACCCCAACACAGGAGACATGGCTGCAGTAAAGGCAGCCACCTCCATCCACACACTGTTTGGGACCATGGCAGTATCTTTCCCTGACAACACTCCCATCCAGTGTCCAGGATTATGACAGCTTCTCCCATTCACCACACATCCACTCACAATTTTTATCAAACTTTTATTGCAAGTATTCTAACTTTGTCATTCATATGCTGGTTTAACTGGTTGTCTGTGAAGGACAAGAATAGCCTGAATGGCACTGGGAAAATCTGCTGCAAGATAATTTGAGCCATATGGGAGAAACAGGTGGTCCTGGTCCAGAAAGCAAAGAGTATTATTTTCCAAGCCATGTTCTATCCAGTGAATTTATTGTATGTCCTCAGACTGATGTTACAACATGCACCATAGGAGAACAGCTGCTACACTAATTCCTTTATTCCTTCTTCTATCAAGTTATAAAACGCTGACAACAGTCATTTTAAATTACTTAAATATTTTAAATGACCGTTACAATGTTAAACTTTGTTATTTATATTTACTTTTCTTATTGCTGATAACTTTGGCTTCATCTTATGTTGATTTGTATTTATGACATAAAACCCTAACCCTTTTCTGTGAGTATTTTGTGTGTACGGATGGCTGGGTAAACTGCAAATTAATTGCCCTTTACAGGATCAATAAAGTTGTCTGAATCAGAATCTGAATGCATTGGCTGTCCCAACACTGGAGACATAGCTGCAGGAAAAGCAGCCATTGACACATTGTCCGTGACCATGTGCATCTCCCTCTGTGGACATCACTGGGCAAGAGCCATACCATCCACGCAGTGACATTTATATTAAAATAATCTTGTGAAGTTCATAGAAAACAACATTTTGGCAGTTTGCCTACCTGTAAGCATTATTGAACAAGATACCCCTATCCGTGTAATAGTACTCATTGAATGTGACTTTGGATAAAAGTGTCCATTAAATGTCTTACTTTATTCAATCTAACTGGGAGAGCATTGAAAACCTCAAAAATATGTATTAGAGAAAACGTTGCATTATTTTACCGTGCTAGTGTGGATGTAAAATCAGAAGCATCAACTATTTCCGATAATAGTGATTCTGTCAGGAGAGGATATAGATGTTGAACTCCGCCCATTTAACACGCATTCTGGGGGAGCTAACTCCACTGACTGTGGCTCTGCTCTTAGCCACTCTCTCTCTCCATATAATCCTCACAAAGAACTGAGAAACTGGTAATTGCCACAACTCTCCTTTTTTATTTAGTCCCCACTCCTAGCAACCTGCAGCAGCTTTCTCCCAGATGCTTAAACTGATCTTCTCACATACCCCCCACTGACAGACTGTTAGAAGTAATGGAAAGTGATAAGATGAGAGCACAAGACAAGTTACTGTAAAATAAGACATAATAAGACAAGATATATATTGCTATATATTTGAGTTAATGCTAGGGATAACTTTGATTGGGGAGTAGTGTATACTGTACTGAACTGCACGCCTCATGTCACTTCCCTGAATGGCATTTAGGAGTCTCACTTCACCCTGAGTTCTTTCCACTATCACTCAACTGGAACCCAACTGGCCGTAGTGGCCCCACAACACACTCCTCTGAGACCTCTATGTCCTCCATGCTTCAGTGGAGTCATGTCACCGGCCTGTTCACATTCACTTTGATGTTTAATCTCATCCTGGGTGTGTCCTCTTTCTTTACTGGTAGCTGCTACACCAGTCATGAATATCCAAAGGTTCGTTTACTTGACGGGATTATCCTGCCTTTCAAAGTCATTGGGGCTGATTCTTCATACATGAAAACACTCAGTGAAGATCCCTTCTCTAGATGTTTTTCCATCACAGAAATGTAGCAAGCAAAGCTCCAACATAAGTGGTGTGACAGTTGAACTTTTCTCAATGCAGAATAAAAAAAAATAAATCTACAATATCAGATGAATTTAGGTCGTTTTTATTAATGTGTTTAAATAGCCACTGTTGTCTTCCAACACTATTCATTTATAGTGTATGGCTGAACACTGTTCACTGGGAATGACATCGATGCTGCAGACAAAATGTATTACAATTAGTTGTAAACTCCACATGCAGAATGTATTCAAAATGTTAATTTCATAGATTTTTCCAAACTGAACAACAATAACAAACATTGATAACATTATCTAAAACAAAACTGAATTAAAACATGTAATTGATTGTGTAATGGAAACCATTTTGAATTTGGTGGGTGAGCAGATCAAGCTATGTTAGAGTCAACATGAGGTCTCGTGGGATGGAGAACACTGAGGAGACAGTAGGTCTCGTATTTACTGACCAAGACATCCAAGAGAGATGTCTTTCTAATCTCTTAGTGGAGTTCAGGTTTATAGCCTATTGTCTGTGTGTGCAACTGATGCAGCTCCGCCGTTTACTTATTTATATCTCTGTCTTTTTTTCTTCAAAGCTGTTGTGCCCCCTTTGATGCAGCCCACCAATCCTTTAAAGTATAATCTGTTCAGCTAACAAACCACGATGCACAGGCCTGAAAGGGTATACATCTGTGGAGTATTTTTCTAGAATTTAAGTTCAATGTAAATTATGATAAGACTCATGGCCCCATTCTGTGAGAGGTTATGAATATTCAGACTGGCAGTTTAGAATCAATGGGCCTTTAAATTTGCATGTGCCACCACAGTTGGTTTAGTAAGAGTTGGGAGACTGGGGCCATCCGCTATTTGTCTGTGTTCTGATCAGGAGAGATGCCACTAGCCTGGTTCATTTTTACACTTTGAATTATTTGGACCATATCACACCAAGAATTTCCAACATAACATATTATCATTATTTGGCTATTTCACTAGTCTAAATTAAACGGCATATATATTTTGTTTGAGACCTATGTTGTTTTTGGACTACATCAGGTTATTGGGTATTGTTTAATCAGAAGTGCACAGTAATCTCTATTTTTGTTAATTGGCTACATAGCTGTCTGGGGTATAATTAAGAGAGAGACGGCCTGCCTGTTAAAGTGTAGACCAAATGATGAGAAATGATAGGGAGAGGGGATCTAATTAATGTTGAAATGCGATACCTCACAGCCCTCATTACCTTTTGTAATAATTATGTTTGGCACAAGTCAAATGCTCCTTGATTTGCTTATTATGTGACATAGGGGTAAAACAGATGTTATGAAAAGACACCGGCAGTCATGCAGCTTGAGGCCTTTGTGCTTTTTGTTGATTTTCACTAAATATAATAAACAGACATAGAGGAATTAGCAACAGAAGGCCAGTAGACCTACTTGTATTACATTTTTTACATTTATAATTGTGGCTTTATCTACTAAATCTGTGTACATACATGTTATGTTGGAGATCTTTATTAATTATTTTATTTTTTAAACACCATTCTCACCATAGCACTACATTAAATACTGTTGGCTGAGCTGTTATGTTTGCAAATTGTATGAACATTGCAGTGCACTGTTCACTACAATGTTGATACAATTGTTAATATGATATCTAAGGTACACTAGTAATACAAAGAATTCAAGTTTCAGAGGAAATTGAAAGAACCACTCTTGTCTATCTCAGACCTATGTTGGAACTATATTGGAAGGAGTAGTTTTGTTGATTTTAATTTTTTTTAAAAACAATCACACTACTACTGGTTATAAATTACATAGTAATTTATGGAAATATGTCAGTAATATTTAAGATATAAATACTAAATAATGTATTTGTATTAATAACCGTTAACTTAACAGTAAGAATATATAGTCGAGGCTTATTTAGTGATTTAACATTTTGGTAAACAAAATAAATCTAAATTAAAAAACACATTTTCATTCATTTAATTTAATTTAATTATATTATTAATCAAATAATATACAAAATATTGTACAGTTCACATTCATCAATAATAAACCGTATATATAATTGTGTAATTTCAGGAAGTTAATGTCTAAACATTTAGGTGTGTTTTTGTTGCAGTAACCTATAGATATAGATGACTGAATTATTTCTTTATTGATTTAGATTGATCGATAGGTTTAGGCCCACATACATTTACATGTTAGGCTCTCCAAATTTGTAATTTTAAACTGGAAGTATAAGTAATTGTATGCTGTACTTTTAACGGTTTAATTGTTATGCTAAGAAAGCTTTGACAGCTTTTGTGAATTTCAAAATTGAAAGATAGAATTTATTTAAGGTTTTAGAGCAAGCAATTGACAGGCCTATGTAGTCTACAAATCAATACATATAACAACATTTTAAATGTGTTTGTATAGAAAGCTATTTTTTAACGGAAATTAAATGTATGAATTCCCATCTACTTCCTGAATATATAGACTGTATTTATGCGTCTCTCTCTCCCCCTCTCTTTTTAATATAGCCTATGCCTTCAATAGTGTACACAGAGAGAGAGAGAGAGAGAGAGAGAGAGAGAGAGAGAGAGAGAGAGAGAGAGAGAGAGAGAGAGTGGGAGGCGGGGAGGGGGGTGAGAGAAACGTGAAAGGCCTATTGTGTTTCAATAAAATGTTCTGAACATTGAAGGACTTTTCTATTCTTATTAATTTGAATAATGCCATTGTAATAGGGGGAAGAATAATCAAATGCATGCATGAATATTCTAAAATCAGTCAAAGCATCGTTCTGCCTGTAACAGTATAGCCACGACCAACCGGTTGAGCATGCGGTTACCTTTTCTTATAGGGTAAGACTACTTCAGTTACAACCTATTAAATAGGCTTATATCACCAGACAATTTATGTATTAGATATTGTTAACACTCTTATTATTTTCACGGTTCAGAATTATCAAGGGTGTCTACACTGTGGTTTCCGGAGTAATAATTCATACTGTGTCTAAATGCATTAAGGCTGACGGCGAAAGGATTTAGTTGCGTATTATAGCCTAAAAAGATTTGTTACAAATAGGCAGTCAATTTACAGAGAGCTGATGTGAAACGAAAGCCATAGTCCTACAAAAAAAAAAAACATATATATAATAATATGAAGACATCGTGCCACTTGAAAAACACATACTGTATATTATATTTTCATTAATTGTATGTTAGATTAAAGAGCCATTGGCTATTGAATTGGCTACAATACATTTTAAACATCTGGCTAAAGTTCATATTATTCATACAGAGAATTTTTGTAATTTTATTTTAAAAAGTCCCAACTATTTTTTCACACAGGGTTTTTAATTAATAGTTTTGTAATTATGGGACATCATTCTAAGCATTGCCGCTATATTCATTTTTAATGTAATGTCAATGTTGCTGTTTATTAGCTTATATGATTTTCAGTTAAATAATTAAAACGCCTTTGCTGGCAACTTAATGCACTAATAAGGAGTTTAATCATCAACAACCAACTCTCAAGCACAGAAGGAATGCGCCACTATTCAATTAAATGTCAATTTAAGTTTTATTAATATTTTCCATCAGAACATGTCCACAAACAATCTGTAATTAAATCGAAAGCATGTAAATAAATATCGTTTTGCGCGTTTTATAAAAAAATAAAGAAATGGTTAGGCTATTAATTACTCCGGTCAGTGAGGAGACATGGTTTTCAACAGTAAATGTAAATAATAAGGCCTGAAGAACCTAAATAGCAATCTACTGGCATAAAAGTGACTCTAGACTGGAGAGTTTGATCAAAACCACAGAATCACCAATATTCTAATATAAAATATTTCACACTATATAAACGGAATAAACAATCTACATATGTACAATTTGCATTTGCTTCGCGTTAGGGTGCTTGTAAGTGTGTCTCTGCTTTTGCCGACGAGAAGGCAAATATATAATGTCTGCGAACAGGCAAACATAAAAAACATACAGTATGATCAAAATACATTTGAGTACAAACTTCAGATTCATAGTTTTCTGTCCTAAACAAAAAGGAAATCGTTGCCAACAACACAGATAACTATAACCTCGTGGTTTAACGTTCTGTGGAAAACCACCACGTGAAAAGAAAATATTTATTTTGTCAGGCGGGAGTTCGGTTTCACTTTGAATCGCTCGTGAGCCTAGGCATGC
This sequence comes from Forbesichthys agassizii, assembly GCA_026546735.1. Taxonomy (NCBI): domain Eukaryota; kingdom Metazoa; phylum Chordata; class Actinopteri; order Percopsiformes; family Amblyopsidae; genus Forbesichthys; species Forbesichthys agassizii. The sequence continues at coordinate 17,702 of JAODLL010024938.1, forward strand.
TTACGGTGCTCATACTGGACACGTGCGGCGGCGGGACTTGGCACATACTGCACGGGCAGGGCATCCCAGCACCGACACTCCAGTGCTGGAAACTGCTGCTCAAAGGGCCAGAACCAGCAGGGGGCGCTTTTAGGAGTCCGTGGTGCGACCTGACTGAAGTCACTGAGGAGATACCGGGTGCGGAGAGAGAGGAGGTTGAGACTGCCGGCGGAAGCAGCGGGTGGTGCACCGACGGGTGCGTAGCATGGGAAACCGCCTGGTGCCCGGGCAGAGTGGCCGCGTGCGCCATTGTCCCGCACGCGGATGGGTGGAAGCCGCCGTGCGCGTGACCGCTGCTGCCGTATATCTCACTCACGAGACGCTTCATCTCCTCCAGTGAATTGCTGAGCATCAAGATGTAGTTGCGCGCCAACAGGAGCGTCGCGATTTTGGATAGCTTGCGCACTGATGGCCCGTGCGCGTACGGCATTACTTCCCGGAGGCCGTCCATCGCCACGTTGAGGTCGTGCATCCGTTTCCGCTCGCGACTATTGATCTTGAGACGGATGGACTGCAGCTCGCCTTCTGACAGCAGTTTGCGGTCTTTCTTTGACAACATTTTGAGCGAGAGCGTGTCCTCGTCGTTACTAGAGAGGCTGCGCAGATCCGCGGGGATATCTGGCGGGGAGTCGTTCTGAGTAGACGAGACCGCTCCGGAGAAGCCGCGTGCGGATTTCTTCATTGCAGAGATAAAAAGATCTTCCTCTGGCGAGGAGGGTCGGCTCGACACGCGGCTTAAATCCGAATCCATGATCCTCATCCAGGACGACTGTCTGGAGAGAGAATATTGAACTAATGTTTAGAATATTCAACGTTTACAGAGTGCTAAAACAATAATCTTAAACAACACGATATGTATAGGCTAATATGAGTGCGACATTCACACTCATAGTCTACTCTAAGAGTTTGTGTCGTGACATGTCATTAACAACATAATATGGATATTTTAGGGTCCAGATTAAAATCGCGAATAATCAAAATATGGCGGAAAGCAGTAGAATAGCGTGCACAGGTTTAGAATGACAAAGCCTGTTTTTAACACATTAAGTACAACTTCATCAAATGTTTATAAAACTTAAAAATATGTAGGCCTATCATTTAATTGACATATGATGTTTAGTAACAAAAGCAATTCAAAACCTACCGGGAACTTTTCGAGTATAGGATGAAAGATGAAAAGTTGGATCCAATTGTTACTCCGAACGGCATGTGACAGCTCGTCTGGTGTCTGTAGCATACAGCAACTTTTATATAGGGGGTTAAACCGTGAAGGGGCTTGGCACCGTTAACATTCCTGTTGGTTCTCTGTGGACCAATGGGCTTCCTGCAACATTAAAGGCGGGATCTCCGGTAGCCTATGATGTAATTACAAAGGAACAGTCGGCAATATACACAAACATAGGCTACATGCTATATAGACAAATGGTGGCTGGTAGCCTAAGAAAACCAAATAAAGGCTATATATATATATAATATGATATATATTTATATATAATATAATATATACGTGTATATATGTATGAGTGTGTGTGTGTGTGTGTGTGTGTGTGTGTAATGTAGGCTATTATCATATAGCCTATTAAAAACGGGTTACATGTGAATTAGGCTACGGTACAATTCATGTTTGGAAATACATTTTGTTTGTAGGCTAAATAGAAAACAATTAGAAAAACGAACTGCAATTAATAAATAATTATTTAAAGTAGACCAACAGCCTGGATTTTTGCAAGTAGACTACACCGACTCACCCTTCTATCAACAGACTTAAGGTGTGCTTGTTCTACATAGGCTATGGTTAATTTAGGACACATTAGCATATAGCATACAGCATTCGCCTGTAATATTCTGGAATTATATAGACCTGTTTTAGCCTTTACAAGCGAATCGATTTTTAGCAGTAAGCATATACTACCAGACCCATTTTAATGGCCAATACATCTAGCAGTTTTATGAATTCGGTTAACACTCTTAACACATAATTTAATAGGCTTTAAAACAAAAAGTTCTTTTAGCCTACACCTGGTCATTTATTTTCCCTTGTAATGTTATTTGTAACACGTTCAAATAAATAGGCCACTCATACTAGCCTAATAACCTAATGATGACCAATAGATATGTTTCGCCTCTCCAGTTGGTTGATATTATGTAAATCGTCTGGCACACTCTCCCCCAAAAGCTTACGCGAGCATTTAAAGTGCATGGTGCCGTTAATAAATAAAGCGTGTGAAATTGTTTTTTAACGGTTATTATCTGAATTCTGAAACATTTCAATTAGTCCACTATAGACTCATGTGTCTGGGGCGCTCAAAAAGCATGGCAAGCCATATTGTCCAAATTAGGCTAGCCTAATTCGTTTCGACAAGATGACTTCTAATTGCTGCTGACTGCTTTCTTTCTTTTCATTTAGAGGCCTGTTATTTTTTTATATAAATAAAGACATAATTTTGTTAGTCTCTTTCTTTCCTTCCACCATACGTCTACCTAAATTAACGAAAAGAAAGAAAGAAAGAAAGAAAGAAAGAAAGAAAGAAAGAAAGAAAGAAAATAAATAAATATTGATCGCAAAATATGATTTATTGCAATATATTTTGTTCAATATTTTATGATATATTAAGTATTCTTCTTTATTATTATTATTATTATTTATTATGGTATGCTAATGTTCTTCCGTCTCTGCTGACGAAAGGCCATATGACCTCTTCACATTTAAGGCCAGCTCACCAGCAGGCGGAAGAGAGCGCGACAAACAAATAGTGACAACTTCAAGGTCTTTAGCACAAGATGCGACTTTCCCTACACTTTCTCTCTCTCATTTTATTTGCTTATTTTCTAGGATCCTCCATAATGTTTGCTTGTTTACCGCCACTAAATACGATTATGGTAATTGACATTTTATTCAGTAGGTTCCGGACTTTATTAGGTTGCCTATTCCCACAAACTCACTTAGTGTGGAAGAAAATCTAATGATTTAGATTGTGTTCCTAGTTTATGGATTTATTTTTTATTTAATGGGTCAAATCAATAGCATATGTATATATTGGTATGTCTGCATGTGTGTGTGTGCTATTATTATTATTATTATTATTATTATTGTTATTATTATTATTATTCATTAATGTATGCTAATGTCCTTCCGTCTCTGCTGACGAAAGGCCATATGACCTCTTCACATTTAAGGCCAGCTATCACCAGCAGGCAGAAGAGAGCGCAACAAACAAATAGTAATATTAATATATTATATATTATATATTCAATATTTGTGTGAATTACATCTAATTGCAAATCCAGTAACATTTGGCCTTATAGGTGTGCATTGTTTGGCATACCACTTATGTGTGCACACCTTCCACTATCTATTCTGAATATATCAACCTTTCAAACACAAATCAATGTGCAATTCAAATGTGCATATAGCCAATAACATTCACTCGATATACAGTAATTTCGATTATTGGAATTTGAAATATCTTAGACAAAATATAAGATGATTAATAATACTTTTCTATAACCTGATAATTCAAGTCAAATGTCTTTGCCTCAAAAATGATACAATTTTGCATACAAATTTTGAAATAATGGGTATATAAACATATCACTTCTATTTATATATTAATTGAATCTCTACTTCTACTTCCTTAAATTTTGAGGTGAGTTTTAACAGGAAGGACATTTCATATTGTAAACAAAACTATTTTGCACTGTAATGAATTGTGTCAAAATCAGGTCTGAATTCACTTTGATTTATATGTTGCTGACTTATCTAGATTGTAAAATATTTCTTAATGTTGACATATGTGGGTCGTACATGCTTTTTGAGCATATACATACATACATACATACATACATACATACATACATATATATATATATATTGATATCCTGTCCATGAATATCACAAACAGGATTGGTGAAAAAGCGCAGCCCTGATGGAGACCAACCCCCACATGAAACAAGTCTGACTTATTGCAGAGAATCCGTACACAGCTCCCACTTTGGACATACAGGGATTGGATTGCCCTTAAAAGGGTCACCCTCGGGCGGACGGACGGACGGACGGGCGGGCGGGCGGGCGGTTGGGCGGGCGGGCGGGCAGGTAGCCGCTGGAACGATCCGACAGTGACTGTTGAGCTGGGTGTTATATATGGTGGGTAATTAGTGATTGTTGTCAGGTGTGTTTGGTGGTAGACGGCAGTGGCACAAGTCTCCGCCTTGGCACGCCTATATCAGCAGGAGTAGACACGCCCCCTAGCCACTTTTAACCCTTCAGCAGTGCAGGATCCTCACACCTAGAGCAGTTGTGATTATATTAAATTAAAAAAGTACTATCTAGGTTATTCATACAACCTGCTCATAAGCTACAATATAACAACAGCCATAACAATAATTAAAATATGAGTAGGCCTATATAGGCTAACATCAGAAACGATAATAATTACAGTAAAATAAAACAAAATAATAATCTAATCATAATAATACAAATATTTTTTTAATATAATATAATATAATATAATAAGAATAAGATGTTGAACTAAGCCCAGGTAATTAGTACAGTGGTTTGTGTCTTGGGCTCTCAACATGAAGGATGCGGGGTTAAGCCCTGCTGTTGGCATAACTAATCTACTATCTTAATACTTTTTAGTTGTAGAAGTAATTAATTAGAACTATTAGCAATACATTGCATTCAGTGCAATACGCTTTGTGTAGCCTAAAATGTTTTACTATTCAAATATGCAGCCTATATGGGCAACATTCAAAGCAGCATGTCAGTGGCTCAATTGAATTGGATAACTGAACTATAGTAAACTACAGTCATAGGCACATGTGCAGCTACAGTCTACTCATGTAGACCCATTGAGAAATAATCTACATTTAAAAGTAGGCCTACTTTTACAAGTGTTACATTTTCTACACACTTAGGTCTACTGTTTTCCTACAGCAAGATTAGATAGACATGCCTTTCTAATGAGCCTATTTGACTGCATCTTCTGCCGTTCATGACGTAGTCACCACAAACTATGCTTCTAACAACACCTCGAGAGCTGTAGTTCGAACGACACAATTTAACGACAGTGTTACGAATGTTCTATGGAACTATAGTTTTGGGGACACACTCTTTGGTCCCTATTTTTGAACAGGGGAATCACCACCCCGGTTTGCCACTCCTTCCAAGACTTCCAAGACATCCCCTCCCCTCTTTGCCACTGCGTAGTTGTTTGACTACCTCAGTGACTTCCACCAGGGTAATTGACGATAATCCCCCATCAGCCTCCAGCTCTCTCTCTACCATAGAGGATGTGTTAGTTGGATTCAAGACTTCCTCAAAGTGTTCATTTCACTGCCCAATTACCACAATGATCTCGCAAGCTTCAGTTTAATTTCGCTGTGAGAATAAGTCTGGAAAGCCTCGGAATCATTTTGAATGTGCAAAATAACTTTCTAATCAGCGTCGTCAGTGTCGTGTTTATAGCTAGTGGTCTGGGTGTTTGGCTCCCATCTGGATGGTTGTGGGTTCAAACCCCAATGTTGACCTAACTGTTAGCATCCTTGAGCAAGATGCCCAACCCTCTATCCCCAAACTGCTCCCGGTGGTTGGTTGCATCTTGCATTGCAGCAATCACCATCGGTGTGTGTGAATGGGTGAATGAGAGGCAAACTACTTTAAAGCGCTATATAAAAGCAGTCATAAGGGCATGGTTTTCCCATCACCGTCGTGTTTATAGCTATACGGCCATGGTTCAGGTGTGCCGACCATGGTGCCGATAGCAAAAACGACCAGATGGTTCATCCGATCAACTGCCAAGTATTTATTTGAAAATACAGCCATTCAGTTTCAATGTTCGACTCCTCAGACGGATTTGTGACAACAATTCCTCTAGCATGTCAGGCATATTTGCAGTGGAGAGAGCATATTTACAGACTTCTTTGTATAATAATAAGAAACAGGTTAAATGATTTTGATGATGAGTTTCATGATTATGATGAGTTTTCAACAAAATACCGCTTCTCCAAGGAGTGATAGGAATGGAGCTGTCCCTCCAGTGCTTAAGCTCCTTGTGGCCCTGTGGTTTTATGCAACTGGATGCTTCCAAATTGTGGATGAAGACCTGTTTGAACTCTATAGGTCAACTCAGCAGGATTGTGGCCAGAGTGTCTAGTCTAAAGAGTGAGTACATCAAATGTAATCCAACATCATAAACAGCAGCCGGATTATAAAAGAAAAGTTAATTTCCAGGTGTTTTAGGGTTAATAGTCTGTATATATATTCCTATTCCCAACCCTGGTGAAGAGAATGGAGAACTGTTCCACAATAGAAAAGGCTACTTCTCCATCAATGTGCAAGTTGTCTATGATGAAAATGAAATATTGTTGCAGTGGCAGTTTGTATAACTTTGGAAAGAGACGAAATGCAGAGGAGGCAGAAGAGGACATACCTCTGAATATGGATCATAAGCATGTGCACAATGTAGCCAATGCAAATGGGAATGCTGTGAGAAAGACCAAGATTGAAAAACATTTTGCAGCCTAAGGTACATATCATGTAAAATTAATCATGCTATATTTTGATATATTTGACAATGCTGCTATTAATTGTTATTTTTAACACAGGTAAATAGAAGAACGAGAACAGAAGACTAGAGGACACCCTTGCTTGGAAAATGGTTGTTTGTAATAAAAGCTTACTGTCATGTCCGCGCCCCGTGCACGAGCACACAGTTCACCGCCCGCCTCCGTATCTCATCCATCCGCGAACTCTCTCTCCACACCTGACGTTCATCCATCCACGTCATCAGTTCTATGCTTTCCTCACGGTTCTCAATCACCAGAATACTGAACACCTGGTACTTTATGGGACTATTTAGTGCATTGTCTCCTCCCTGTCTGGTTGTGAGGTATTAGTTGTAGTGACGTTTACTGAACATTGGAAATTACTTTGTCTACCCG